>SJYC01064786.1:0-27832 GCA_006408675.1 Madoqua kirkii
ATCTGTTTCAGCTATTGGGCAAATGGGTATTTTACTTACATGATCTGTCTCACCCTGGAAATTTTCCAGATACCCAGGACGAGTCCAGTTTACGAGGGCTTGGGCATTACAGATCTCTTGAGTTTTCTATAGACATGGCTAAAGGCTCATGCAAGACATTTATGCATGCATGCTAAGTCCATTCAGTTGTATCCCGACTCTTAGTGACCCTATGGACTACAGCTGTCCATGGGATTCTCCAGGCAAAAATACTAGAGTGGGTTGCTGTGCCCTCCTCAAGGGGATCTTGCTGACCAGGGATGGAACCCACATCTCATTATGTTTTCTGCATTGGCAAGTGGGTTCTTTACCGCTAGCAAGATGGATGCAAGACATTTCATACCAAAATACATAAACAAGTCCTGTAGCTGGGGAGGATATCAGAAATTGGGAGTGGCCCAGCTAGAAAATGGGGGAAGAGTTCTGGGTGCCCCAAACCTCAGATGTTTACAACATACATTGTAAATTTTGGATTTCATAATTCACAAGCTCCTAGATTATAGTTTCACTTTTTTGAACAGAGGGCTTTGTAGGTAAACTAAGAGGTCAAGTGACAAGGAGATTGGTGGGAATGGGTGTTAACACTCCCAGGCAGGCATGTACACTGACCATTTTGTGGTGTCTTACCTGTTCATTGTTGCAGCTGTAGAAAAGTCTCTTGCTCATTAGATCTTCGTTAGCATCTGTGCCAGGTCTGTGGAAGCAATGCCATGGCACTTGAAAATACCCGTGGAACCATCCTTTTCCACCTTGGTCTGAACCACTGAACTATTATAGCACTTCTCATCATCACATGTCATGAACATGATCCTCAAAATGTTGTGAATGGCTCTATCTCTCCTCTGTGTGGGAAGGTCAAACTGTAGCCTCAAATTCTCCACCCCAGGAAGCTGGTAATGGACATTATTGTAATTGGTGTTCCATGACTACTGGGTGAATAATGGATTTGCTCCTGTTTACTGGAACCAGAGAGAAAAAATCAGGATGGATTAGAAAGTGAACCATTTAAGAGCCTAAAAATTGTTGGAGAGGTAATTTTGTATCTGAATTAAAAAGAGTTAGCTCTTTGAAGTTCTTGCTGTGACACTGGTCTGATTCATCTAATGCAAAATAACATAGTAAAGGAGGAATAGAGAAACTAAAATGGCATGGGACATATAGGAAACCAAAAGTAATGTGGAGGTGCAAACTCAACTGTATCAATAATATTAATAGCGTTAAATGTGAATGGATTCAACAAACCAATCAAAAGGCAAACCAGTCAAAAGATTTTTAGTATTAAAAATGTATTAAATGTATTAAAAGAATTATTATAAATTTTAAAAAGTATTAAACATGACTTAACTTTATGCTGTCTACAGGTGTATACCTCTTTAGACTCAGATATACAGATAGATTGGAAGTAAAAGTATGGAAAAATAGACATCATTTGAAGAGCAGCGATACGAAAGCGACAGTGACTGTACTGATTCCTTGTGTATGCTTAGTCGCTCAGTCATGTCCAACTCTTTGCAACCCCATGGACTGTTGCCCGCCAGGCTCCTCTGTTCATGAGATTCTGCAGGCAAGAATACTGGATTAGGTTGCCATGCCCTACTCACTGCTATCATACCAGCTAAATTTACAGTAAAAAAGCAGAGATAAAGAGGGTTATTTTATAATTACATTTAACTACACAACCTAGACAGCATATTATGGCACCCTACTCCAGTACTCTTGCCTGGAAAATCCCATGGACAGAGGAGCCTGGTAGGCTGCAGACTATGGGATCACTAAGAGTCCGACAGGACTGAGTGACTTCACTTTCAATTTTCACTTTGATGCACTGGAGAAGGAAATGGCAACCCACTCCAGTGTTCTTGCCTGGAGAATCTCAGGGACGGGGGAGCCTGGTGGGCTGCTGTCTATGGGGTTGCACAGAGTCGGACATGACTGAAGCGACTTAGCAGCAGCAGCAGCAGCAGACAGCAGCAGATAGAAAGCAGAGACATTACTTTGCCAACAAAGGTCTGTCTAGTCAAGGCTATGGTTTTTCTAGTGGTCATGTATGGATGTGAGAGTTGGACTATAAAGAAAGATGAGCACCGAAAAATTGATGCTTTTGAAGTGTGGTATTGGAGAAGACTCTTGAGAGTCCCTTGGACTGTGAGGAAATCCAACCAGTCCATCCTAAAGGAGATCAGTCCTGATGTTAAAACTGAAACTCCAGTACTTTGGCCACCTGATGCGAAGAGCTGACTCATTTGAAAAGACCCTGATGCTGGGAAAGATTGAGGGCAGGAGGAGAAGGGGACGACAGAGGATGAGATGGTTGGATGGCATCACCGACTCAATGGACGTGGGTTTGGGTAGACTCTGAGAGTTGGTGACTGACAGGGAGGCCTGGCTTGCTGTAGTTCATGGGGTCACAAAGAGTCGGACACGACTGAGTGACTGAACTGATACTGATACTAAATGATAAAAGGGTAAATTCAACAAGAAGGTATATCAATTATAAACACATACGCACCAACAGCAGAACACCCAAAGATATGGAGCAAACACTAACTGAAGAGAGAAGTAGATAATTCAAGAGTAATAGTTGGATATGTCAATATCCTACTTTCAGTAACGGATAGAACAAGTAGACAGATCAGTAAGGAAATAGAAAACTTGAACTACACTATAAACCAATCAGACTTAGCAGATAGCAATAGAATACTCCACCAGCAACATCAGAATATGTATGTGTATACGTGTGTTGTGCTGTCGTTCAGTCATGTCCGACTATTTGTGACCGTATGGACTGTAGCACACCAGCCTCCTCTCTGTGGGATTTTCCCAGCAAGAATACCAGAGTGGGTGGGTTGCCATGCCCTCCTCTAGGGGATCTTCCCAACCAAGTGATCAAACTCATCAATCCTGCATTGCAGATGAATTCTTTACCATCTGAGCCACCAGGGGAATCTCCGTGTGTGTGTGTGTGTGTGTGTGTGTGTGTGTGTGTGTGTGTATAAATAACATTTTTAATCGAGGTATAATTGAGGCATAATGTATTAGTTTCAGGTGTATAAAATAATGATTTGATATTTGTATACATTATGGAGGGCTTCCCAGGTGGCTCAGAGGGTAAAGCACTTGTATGCAATGCGGGAGACCTGGGTTCGAGCCCTGGTTCGGGACGTTCCCCTGGAGAAGGAAATGGCAACCCACTTCAGTATCTTTGCCTGGAGAATCCCATAGATGGAAGAGCCTGGTGGGCTACAGTTCATGGGGTCTCAAAGAATCAGACATGACTGAGCGAGCTCACCTCACCTCGCCTCATACATTATGGAATGATAACTGCAATGTCTAGTGAACATCTGTCACTATATATAGTTACCAAAAAAATTTTTTCTTGTGATAGGAACTTCTAAGATATTCTCTCTTAGCAAGTTTCAAATATGCAACACAGTATTATGAACTATAGTTAGCAAGTTTCAAGTATATAAACAGTATTATTAACTATAGTCACCATGCTGTAAATTACATCCCCATGACTTACATTTTGTAACTGGAAGTTTGTGCTTGGTGACCTCCTTAACCCATTTTGCCCACTCTCCTACCCACCCACTCCCAACCTCTGGCAACCACCGATCTGTTCTCTGTGTCTGTAAGTTTGGTTTTGTTGTTGTTGTTTTAAGATTCCACATATAAGTGAGGTTCATGTGGTATTTTTCTTTCTCTGTGTAACTCATTTCACTTAGCATAATACCCTCAAGGTCCATCCATGTCTCGCAAATGGCAAGATTTCATTCTTTTTTTGTGAGTGAATAATATTCCATTTTATATCTATTTTACATTTTATTTATCCATTCATCAACTAAGGGACACTTGAAAGTCAAAGTGTTAGTCGCTCAGTCGTGTCCGACTCTTGCAACCCCATGGACTGTACAGTCCGTGGCATTCTCCAGGCCAGAATACTGGAGTGGGTAGCCTTTCCCTTCTCCAGGGGATCTTCCAACCCAGGGATTGCACCCAGGTCTCCCACATTTCGGGAGGATTCTTTACCAGCTTAGCCACAAGGGAAGCCCAAGAATACTGGAGTGGGTAGCTTATCCCTTCTCCAGGTATCTTGCCAACCCAGGAGTCAAACGGAGGTCACCTGCATTGCAGGTGAATTCTTTACTAACTGAGTTACTAGGGAAGCTGTCCTAAAGGAAATCAACCCTGAATACTCATTGGAAGGACTGATGCTGAAGCTGAAGTTCCAATACTTTGACTACCTGATGGGAAGAGCCGACTTATTGGAAAAGGCCCTGATGCTGAGAAAGATTGATGGCAGGAGGAGAAGGGGGTAACAGGATGAGATGGTTGGATGGCATCACAGTCTCAATGCACGTGAGTTTGAGAAAACTCTGAGAGATAGTGAAGGACAGGGAAGCCTGGTGTGCTGCTGTCTGTTCAGAGGCGACTTCGCAACTGAACAATAACAAGCCACCTAAACAAGCACACATTTCAAATTGGTGCTCAGAGTGCAGGGTGTGTCAGCTGTCACGGCTTCCTGCAGAAGGAGGGCCGCCTGGCACTGTTCCACTATACTCTGTCCCTCAGGGTGCTGGGCGTGGACTGCTTCATCATTTCTAGGAAAGGAGTGAAGGCAGCTGAGTGTGAAACCAACCCTGAGCCAGGAGTCACAAAAGCTTGGGTTTGAGTTCTGCCCACCCCCTGCCTGTAATGCTTTGCAGGGGTCCTTCCTCTACACAGTTGTTTGTGGAGTGTCTGCTGTGTGCTGGACACTTGCTTTCTGCTCTCTTGAAGCCCATTGAGCAAGGGTGATAATCAAAGATAATAAAATGACACAATACCCTTCCCTCTGTCTGGGTCTATCTTCTCCCCATCTGTAATAATGAAGTGGTTTATTTTTTTTTAATTGTTTTAACAGCTAATCTCCTCCCCCAATATACAAAACAGGGAGGCACTAATTTACCACCACATTTATTTTATGACTTTAAACTTAACAGCGTTTCAAGTTATGAGTCAGCTCGTGAGAACAGTGAGGTTGGTCTGATGAATACAACTTTCAAAATTAAGTTTGGACTGTTACTTGGGCTTTATTGTGGGTGTGAAACTATTCTGGTTTGAGAATCTTTTACCCACCACATTTGTAAATGGTAGCGTTTTTGTCAACAACTTGTCTTGCCTTTTGGGGATCCATTTTCTTGGACATGATAGGAAAGTCTCAACTCCAAGAAATGTACAAAGCTGAGTGTTCACCTCATAGCCCAGGTCCTTGCGCTGGAGTCTTTTGGTGTGCATCTCATCTGAGTTTGATTGCTCTGTCTATAGTTTAAAATTATTGCACCAGAAAAAAAAATAGAGTCAAACATTGTTGCTCCAGCACCCTGATCTTTGACATCCCTAAGCACCTTCAGGGAGGACCAGGGCTCCATGGAGTGTGGTTTGAAACCCAGGCCTGGTCGCCATCTCCCAGTGCCCCTCAGTCCCAATGGTCTGCTCTGTTTTAGGTGGTTATTCTTGTCGTTGTTCAGTGGCTCAGTCCTGTCCAATTCTTTGCAACCCCATGGACTGCAGCATGCCAGGCCTCCCTGTCCATCACCATTTCCCAGAGTTTGCTCAACTCATGTCCATTGAGTCCATGATGCCATCCAACCATCTCATCCTCTGTCACCTCCTTCTCCTCATGCCCTCACTCTTTCTCAGCATCAGGGTCTTTTCTAGTGAATGAGCTCTTCACATCAGGTGGCCAAAGTATTGGGGCTTCAGCCTCAGCATCAGGCCTTCCCATGAATATTCAGGACTGATTTCCTTTAGGGTGGACTGGTTGGATCTCCTGGTGGTCCAAAGGACTCTCAAGAGTCTTCTTCCGCACCACAGTTCAAAAGCCTCAATACTGGCCACCATCTCTTTGTAGACACCTGTGTCTCTGTGTTGCCATCTGCTCAGTATATCACATTGGGTTGTTTGTTCTGTCTCAGCCTCCAAATGTCCTCACATCCTTAGGACCATATCCTGGGAAGGAAGCACCTCCAGGACTGTCATTGATGGAGCTGAGCCAGGCTGGATAAAGAGCCACATTAGAACCACACTCACCTCTCAGGTCTTTGTGAACAGACCTTGAGTGCCCAGTGCTCTCTAAGGATAATCTAAGGTTGCTACCCACCCACTTCTTCTTCAAAACGGACCTTGGGTTACTGGGTTACTCAGAGTGTTTGGAAGGATGATCAGTCATACCAAGCAAGGCTGATGTCTCTCAGAAACCATACGCTTGGCTGTGTCATCTCTCTGTTCAGTGGGCTCCTTGTGTCCTAGGATGAAGCCCACACCCCCTGTCAACACATCTGTGGCCTCATCTCTTGATACTCTTGCTTTCATCCTTTATCTTCATCTGCTCTGGCTGCTATAAAAAAAAAAACCATTGGCTGGGCAGCTTAAACAACAGAAGTTTATTTCTCACAATTCTAGGGCTGATCAAGGGGCTGGCTGGTTCTGGTGAGAGTTCTCTTCTGACTTGTAGGTGGCCGCCTTCTCACTGTGCACTCATGAGGTAGACAGAGAGAGAAGAAGTAAGCTTTCTTGTGTGTCTGCTTATTAGGACACTGATCCTGTCATGTAAGCCTAATCACTTCCCGAAGGCTTCATCTCCAAATACTAATGTTGAGGATTAGAGTTTCAATGTATGAATTTGTCGGGGCCACAATCATTCAGTCCCTAACACTGCCCCCCTGCCTTATGGAACAATCTGTCTTCCTTGAATTTGCCCTCATTCCCCCTGTCTTTGTACATCTGTGTCCTCGCCACAGCACACCCTTTCTGCCCCCTCTAAAGGTGGCTCAGGCTCATATCCTCAGGTACTTCCTGACTCCGTAGGCCTTGCATATCTTTCTGTCCCAAACTTGGCCAAACTGTGAGGCTATTGTCTTTCATAGTTTGTCTTCCGCACTGGTGGGAGTCCAGGACCTGGGTGGGATTTGTGTCTGAGGCCTCTGTGCCCAGGACAGGGCCTGGAAATGGGCAGCCACTGGAATGTTGAGTGAATGGGTGAATAAACAAATGAATTAATGCTGAAGCTGAAGTTCCAATACTTTGACTACCTGATGGGAAGAGCCGACTTATTGGAAAAGGCCCTGATGCTGAGAAAGATTGATGGCAGGAGGAGAAGGGGGTAACAGGATGAGATGGTTGGATGGCATCACAGTCTCAATGCACGTGAGTTTGAGAAAACTCTGAGAGATAGTGAAGGACAGGGAAGCCTGGTGTGCTGCTGTCTGTTCAGAGGCGACTTCGCAACTGAACAATAACAAGCCACCTAAACAAGCACACATTTCAAATTGGTGCTCAGAGTGCAGGGTGTGTCAGCTGTCACGGCTTCCTGCAGAAGGAGGGCCGCCTGGCACTGTTCCACTATACTCTGTCCCTCAGGGTGCTGGGCGTGGACTGCTTCATCATTTCTAGGAAAGGAGTGAAGGCAGCTGAGTGTGAAACCAACCCTGAGCCAGGAGTCACAAAAGCTTGGGTTTGAGTTCTGCCCACCCCCTGCCTGTAATGCTTTGCAGGGGTCCTTC
This sequence comes from Madoqua kirkii, assembly GCA_006408675.1. Taxonomy (NCBI): domain Eukaryota; kingdom Metazoa; phylum Chordata; class Mammalia; order Artiodactyla; family Bovidae; genus Madoqua; species Madoqua kirkii. The sequence continues at coordinate 7,584 of SJYC01064786.1, forward strand.
CTCTACACAGTTGTTTGTGGAGTGTCTGCTGTGTGCTGGACACTTGCTTTCTGCTCTCTTGAAGCCCATTGAGCAAGGGTGATAATCAAAGATAATAAAATGACACAATACCCTTCCCTCTGTCTGGGTCTATCTTCTCCCCATCTGTAATAATGAAGTGGTTTATTTTTTTTTAATTGTTTTAACAGCTAATCTCCTCCCCCAATATACAAAACAGGGAGGCACTAATTTACCACCACATTTATTTTATGACTTTAAACTTAACAGCGTTTCAAGTTATGAGTCAGCTCGTGAGAACAGTGAGGTTGGTCTGATGAATACAACTTTCAAAATTAAGTTTGGACTGTTACTTGGGCTTTATTGTGGGTGTGAAACTATTCTGGTTTGAGAATCTTTTACCCACCACATTTGTAAATGGTAGCGTTTTTGTCAACAACTTGTCTTGCCTTTTGGGGATCCATTTTCTTGGACATGATAGGAAAGTCTCAACTCCAAGAAATGTACAAAGCTGAGTGTTCACCTCATAGCCCAGGTCCTTGCGCTGGAGTCTTTTGGTGTGCATCTCATCTGAGTTTGATTGCTCTGTCTATAGTTTAAAATTATTGCACCAGAAAAAAAAATAGAGTCAAACATTGTTGCTCCAGCACCCTGATCTTTGACATCCCTAAGCACCTTCAGGGAGGACCAGGGCTCCATGGAGTGTGGTTTGAAACCCAGGCCTGGTCGCCATCTCCCAGTGCCCCTCAGTCCCAATGGTCTGCTCTGTTTTAGGTGGTTATTCTTGTCGTTGTTCAGTGGCTCAGTCCTGTCCAATTCTTTGCAACCCCATGGACTGCAGCATGCCAGGCCTCCCTGTCCATCACCATTTCCCAGAGTTTGCTCAACTCATGTCCATTGAGTCCATGATGCCATCCAACCATCTCATCCTCTGTCACCTCCTTCTCCTCATGCCCTCACTCTTTCTCAGCATCAGGGTCTTTTCTAGTGAATGAGCTCTTCACATCAGGTGGCCAAAGTATTGGGGCTTCAGCCTCAGCATCAGGCCTTCCCATGAATATTCAGGACTGATTTCCTTTAGGGCGGACTGGTTGGATCTCCTGGTGGTCCAAAGGACTCTCAAGAGTCTTCTTCCGCACCACAGTTCAAAAGCCTCAATACTGGCCACCATCTCTTTGTAGACACCTGTGTCTCTGTGTTGCCATCTGCTCAGTATATCACATTGGGTTGTTTGTTCTGTCTCAGCCTCCAAATGTCCTCACATCCTTAGGACCATATCCTGGGAAGGAAGCACCTCCAGGACTGCATTGATGGAGCTGAGCCAGGCTGGATAAAGAGCCACATTAGAACCACACTCACCTCTCAGGTCTTTGTGAACAGACCTTGAGTGCCCAGTGCTCTCTAAGGATAATCTAAGGTTGCTACCCACCCACTTCTTCTTCAAAACGGACCTTGGGTTACTGGGTTACTCAGAGTGTTTGGAAGGATGATCAGTCATACCAAGCAAGGCTGATGTCTCTCAGAAACCATACGCTTGGCTGTGTCATCTCTCTGTTCAGTGGGCTCCTTGTGTCCTAGGATGAAGCCCACACCCCCTGTCAACACATCTGTGGCCTCATCTCTTGATACTCTTGCTTTCATCCTTTATCTTCATCTGCTCTGGCTGCTATAAAAAAAAAAACCATTGGCTGGGCAGCTTAAACAACAGAAGTTTATTTCTCACAATTCTAGGGCTGATCAAGGGGCTGGCTGGTTCTGGTGAGAGTTCTCTTCTGACTTGTAGGTGGCCGCCTTCTCACTGTGCACTCATGAGGTAGACAGAGAGAGAAGAAGTAAGCTTTCTTGTGTGTCTGCTTATTAGGACACTGATCCTGTCATGTAAGCCTAATCACTTCCCGAAGGCTTCATCTCCAAATACTAATGTTGAGGATTAGAGTTTCAATGTATGAATTTGTCGGGGCCACAATCATTCAGTCCCTAACACTGCCCCCCTGCCTTATGGAACAATCTGTCTTCCTTGAATTTGCCCTCATTCCCCCTGTCTTTGTACATCTGTGTCCTCGCCACAGCACACCCTTTCTGCCCCCTCTAAAGGTGGCTCAGGCTCATATCCTCAGGTACTTCCTGACTCCGTAGGCCTTGCATATCTTTCTGTCCCAAACTTGGCCAAACTGTGAGGCTATTGTCTTTCATAGTTTGTCTTCCGCACTGGTGGGAGTCCAGGACCTGGGTGGGATTTGTGTCTGAGGCCTCTGTGCCCAGGACAGGGCCTGGAAATGGGCAGCCACTGGAATGTTGAGTGAATGGGTGAATAAACAAATGAATTACTGGATGAATGGAACGCATGCTCCTGCTCTTCCTGCCTCAATACCATTCAACCTTCCTTAGACCCCTGCTGCCTTGTCTGCATGTCTGCCAGGGTCCATGTCAGATGTCTTGTTCTTACAGTCTCCTGGGAGCCACAGTCCCAGGTCTGCAGTTATCACCTGGACTTGCTACGCTCTGTTTCCTCGCCTGCCTCCCTGACTCAGCTGGAACTCTTCCTGCGGGTAGGGGCACCACTGGGACACACAGCCCTGAGCCATCACATTCAAGGGACTGGGCAAATGTCTGCGCCAGATGACGTCATCCTTAAGCGTCTTCCTTCCCTGTGGTGGTAGTAACCTGGTAGTGAGTAATCTGGACATAGTTCTTCTTGGTCCAGGCACCCCAGCCCTGTAACAAACCCCTGGTCTCACCCCGCTTGCTTCAGCTCACCCCTGTGCACCAGCTCTGGAGTCATTCTCTTGAGAGAAGCCAGGATGTAGATGAGCTCTGTGTGCTCTTCCTCCAACTCTGCACACAGCAGGTGCTCTGTTGCTGTCTGGCGAGGAGTGCCCTAAGCATACTGAGCCCCATTGAGTGGCTGGTGTACAAAGGATGTGGAAACCACAAAAGAAGTTGCTCTTCGCTTGAAAGTCAGCAGTCACCCTGCTTCTTCTCAGCGGTGTGATTATGTGATTCATTTCAAGAGAGGTGAGAGAGAAATGGCCTGATGGCTGGGGCCTTTGCTGGAACTTGTTAAGGGGCCCTTGTACATTAATAAAGGGGAGATTCCAAAATGGTGCAGGGAGTTTGTGAAGAGTCAGCAAGTAGTAGCAGAAAGAGCAAATGCTTTGTATTCAGGTGAGGATTTAACCAAGTCCTTTACTTGCATGCAGTTGAAATTGTGTCCCTATTAAATAAGGAAAATAACCTGTGCTTCTCCAGGGCCTCGTGAGAACCAGGATTATGTATGTAGAGACCTGATGCCTTCTTGCTCCCTAAGGAGTGGCTCCCATCTATCCCCAGGTATGCAGAATGGCTGTGGCTTCTTTAGTATTATAGTTTCTTTGACTTTTTGTGGATGAAGCAGTGCCTGGGCTCGCCTGTGGCTCTATCTTTACAACCTAGCACAATATCTGATACCTGGAAGCTACATAGCAGAGCTGGTAAAAAACGTGGACATTGGACCCAGACCAGCTGGTACAACCTCCCACACCTACTTGCTAGCTATGCCACCCAGTCAGAGTACTTCCATCTTTTCTGCCTGAACACTAAAATGGGGCACTAATAATACCCATGTCATGGGGCTGTGCAATTAGAATTTGGAGCATTCAAAGAATTTCTAGTATAGAGAGACTGTTAGATAATCAGCAACTGTTATGATTACTACCACTGAGTGCATATTTGTTGAACTGTCTCAAATTCTATTTGATGGGAGAGAAGCGTTGGTGCTGCCATGATGCTTTATTTCCCTTGCAGCACAGTTATTGGTTCCCATTGCTCTTTCTCACCTCGAAGTTTCTCTCTCGTTCAGGATCTGCTAAGATTTTACAGTGAAAAGCTAAAGAAAAAGGAAAACCTCACATGCACAGAATGTTCTAAAGGAAGTTTCACCATGTTTTCATGAGTGTTGCTAAATAACTCTCATTCCTCTAGTTGATGAGAATTTTGTTACATGAGTCCTGAATATGAGTAGCAATTTTATCAATAATTGTGTTTGTGTTTAGTAGGGAACTGAAGTAAGTGGTTTTCTGATGATATTGAAAGTTTTTCATGATTGAAAAAGTTTTACTGTTTTATATAAGCATTGCTATTAGTTTGGTGATGTTTGATATACGCTGTCAGTATTCTTTGATCTTGGAGGTGATGGCACAATTTGCAGGAAGGAGCTTTGCTCTTCATCCCTAAAAATGTTCTTGGATGCCTTCTAAGAACATGCCTGGCGTAGTGCTGGGACCTGGGGATAGAAGACAAAACTGACAATTCTTTGGGTACTTAAAAAGTGGCCTTAGAGTCAGATACACCTGGGTTCAGTCCTGGCTTTGCCACTTACAAGCTGTGGACCTTGGGCAGGCAACTTCACCTCTTTGAGCCTCAGTTTCCTTATATGTCAAATGGGAATAGTACTGTTACTTGTTTCACAAGGAGGTTTTGAGGATGGATTGAGATGGGTATCCCCTCATTGCCTGGCATAGAGTAGGCTCTCATATATGGCAGCTCTTGGTTTAACTGCTGCTTTTAGGGTTCAGGGAAAGGAGTCAGGCCTCAAGAGACCCATGCAGTCTGACTCTGGGCCACCCTCAGCCACTTTTCTCTTGTTCTCTGGCCGGCAGGATGGGTAGGGTCACCTTTTCCAGAGGAGGTAGCTGTGTGTGGGGCAACAGGCCTGGTTTCTGGTGGGCTTGTGACTGTTGATGGCACCTGCGGGTTTCTGGAAGGTGGAGGAGGCATGTGGTGGTAGATGGGATGAGGTCTCCAAGCCAGCCACTTTGGACTTGCTATGGACTGTCCTGTCCCGATTCATCCAGTCTGCCTCTTCACTGTGATATTTATTGAGTAACCCCTGGATGGATGCTTTATACTCCTCTCTGGGTCTCTGAGCTGAGCGCCGAAGAATTGATGCTTTTGAACTGTGGTGTTGGAGAAGACTCTTGAGAGTCCCTTGGACTGCAAGGAGATCCAAGCAGTCCATTCTGAAGGAGATCAGCCCTGGGATTGCTTTGGAAGGAATGATGATAAAGCTGAAACTCCAGCACTTTGGCCACCTCATGCGAAAAGTTGACTCATCAGGAAAAACCCTGATGCTGGGAGGGATTGGGGGCAGGAGGAGAAGGGGACAACAGAGGATGAGATGGCTGGATGGCATCATTGACTCGATGGATGTGAGTCTGAGTGAACTCCGGAAGTTGATGATGGACAGGGAGGCCTGGCATGCTGCGATTCACGGGGTCGCAGAGAGTCGGACACGACTGAGTGACTGAACTGAACTGAACTGAACTGGGTCTCTGAACCACTGTTCAGAGAAGGTAGGAAGAAAAACATGCTGTAGGAGGTTACATAAGTCATTAACAGTCAGAGTTAGTGAATGGTGGACCCTAAGCAGGAGAGCCTTGCCTTCTCTCCACCTGTGCTGGACCTTTCTGGGTGGGCTCACCAAGGGGATTATAACAGGCTGAGGTTTGGGAGTGGGTCCTTCCAAGAGCAGATTCATGTGGACACACAACAAGATTTCATTTCCTGGGGGGGGGGGGAAGCAAAAAGTATCTGAAAACACCTCTAATTTTCATATATATGTATTTTGCACATATGTGTGTGCATATATATATATATATATATGTATGTATGTATTTTGTCCTCTCAATACGTGTGCTAGCTTTATATTTTACTGGAGTTCATATAGCACCAACTTTGTAGCCTGCCCTTCTTTTTAAGTGCAGAAATCCCTGCTGAAGATTTCCCCATCATATTGTTCCTTTGGAACAGGGACAGGAAGCAGGCGGTGGGCGTGGCCAAGGAGACAGGGTGGTGATAGGAAGCGGAAGGGGAGGAGTCAAGCCCAACTTTAAAAGTCAGTGGCCGGAAGTGATGCCAGACTGGCCGGAAGTGGGAGAGGCTTGAGTCAGAGTTGGACTGTTTGGGGTAACTTCAGTGCATTAGTGCACGTATTTGCTTTTGGAGTTGAGGGGGCTTGGCAGGGGTGGAAGAGAGGAGCCTGGAGAGGGATGACCTGCAGCATGCGAGATGCTCAGTCAGGACAGAGCTAAGTGCTTCCGAAGCCAATGAGAAAATAAGATGGTGGCTCTTATCGTAGGTAGTGGCATTGGAGGAGAGCACTGGGCTTGGCACTGACATTCAGGGGAAGGCAGCCATTATTGTATGACTGCTCTCTGGGTTCATCCATGGAAGGGACTGCTTTTACGATAGAGGTGGCCTTTCGTAATCCGTGGAGAATTCTCCAGAGACAGAGTTTTCTCTGGCTCAGGTAACAGGACTTGATGTTGGTCCTGCAGGCTGTAAGAAATGGAGCCAGGATTCAACTTGGGGTCTGACAGCGAAGTCCAGACATTTTTAGGGAGGCCCAGGTTTTCAGGGGCAGGAGCGTTGGCAGTCATGGAGGACTTCCTGAAGCAGGCGGTAATGTGACTTATACACCTTTACTTGGTTAAGCATGCGGCCAGGGTAAGGAGAGCAGAGGACTGGGTTCAAATCCCGCCTCCTTGTGTACATTTGCATTAGACACACCCTCTCTGGGCTCCCTGTCCCATCAGTACAATGGGGAAGTAGGACCAGATGGCCTTTTTCAATATCCCTTCCGAATGTGGGGCTCACTCCTTCTCTGCATAAGTGTTTGCTAAATATTTTTCTCTTGAGGAAGCCTGATATCTGACTGCCAACACAGCCTCCCTTCCTGAGCTCCCTTCCTGATTGCAGGATGACAGTGGGTGTCCAGGTAGGTGTCCCTGTTCATGACAAGACTGTGCCCGCCATTTTGAAAGACTCCTTAACTCTTGCTGGCCGCCCAGGCTATCAGTGATGCTACAAGATTCACCCACTGGGTGATACTATGGAGTAAGCCCTGGGGCCTGACAGATCTGTGTTCAGATCCCAGTCTTCCTGCATGTTCAGTGGGAACTTAGGCCAGTCCTTTGACTCAGAGAATCTCCATTTCCATATTTTTTAACAGGGAAGTGTTATCTCACCTAATCCCCTAACCTCCCCACCCCCAACCATTACCTCCTACCCCCTACCCCTGCCCCAGTCCTCTTGGTTTTCTTGAAACTGTGCTGCTTCCCCTTTCTGTAGAAAAGTAGCCCTGGGGTAGGAGTGATAAGGAGCTTGGTAAATGTTTGAAGAGATTTAAAATTAGATTAAAATGTGAAAAACAGGGCTTCCTTGGTGGCTCAGATGGTAAAGAATCTGCCTGCAATGCTGGTGACCCAGGTTTGATTCCTGAGTCAGGAAGATACCCTGGAGAAGGGAATGGCGATGTATTCCAGTATTCTTGCCTGGAGAATCTCATGGACAGAGGCGCCTGGTGGGCTACAGTCCATGAGGTTGGTTAGTTGCAAAGAGACACAACTGAGCCACTTTCACTTTACTTTTCACTTTTCAAAATGTAAAATACAGCTCAATTCAAGCTTTAGTAATTCTTTGTCCTCATTCACTTGGACTATACTCCTGTGGTTTTGCCTCTTAAAATATTCACATCCATGATGTCACTTCAGGCTTCTTCATCACCTACCAGGTAAAGACACACAGCCTCAGGACGCTGTCTGTGCCCCTGGGGGCCCCCTCTAGGCAGCCCTCCGTGTTGACCCTGAGCAAGCAGTCAGAAATGCATGGATGTCTGACCTTGTCCTCCTGGCCATAAACCTCTCCAGTGGCTTCCTGCTGTGCTCAAGGTCAAATACTAGCGCTTTAGAAATTTATTGTCCTCCCCTGGCCCCCCACTCCCCAACATTAGGCTTCTAATCACTTCAGGGTAGCACTGTGACTTCTTCATCTATGTACCTTTAGTGCCTGGTAGTTGACCCTGAGTAGACTGTCAGGAAGTGGTAATGATGCTGTCTGTCACTATCTACTGAGCAGAACACATCCTCTGCTATTAGGAGTTTCACTTATAGCCCTTTGGATGCCAGTGTTACTACTTCTTATACAGATGAAGAACCTGGGGTTCAGAGAGGATAATGGGTCTTGACAGAATTAAACATAATCATTAAATTAGTCTCTTAAGCTCTTTAAAGGGAGCCATGAGTTATCTATTGGGGCTTCCCAGGTGATACAGTAATAAAGAATCCACCTGCCAATACAGGAGACACAAGAGATGTAGGTTCAATTCCTGGATTGGGAAGATCCCCTGGAGTAGGAAATGACAACCCACTGAAATATCCTTTCATGGAAAATTCCATGGACACAGGAGCCTGGGGGGCTAGAGTTCAGGGGGTCACAAGGAGTCAGAAGCTACAGTCCATGAGGTTGGTTAGTTGCAAAGAGACACAACTGAGCCACTTTCACTTTACTTTTCACTTTTCAAAATGTAAAATACAGCTCAATTCAAGCTTTAGTAATTCTTTGTCCTCATTCACTTGGACTATACTCCTGTGGTTTGCCTCTTAAAATATTCACATCCATGATGTCACTTCAGGCTTCTTCATCACCTACCAGGTAAAGACACACAGCCTCAGGACGCTGTCTGTGCCCCTGGGGGCCCCCTCTAGGCAGCCCTCCGTGTTGACCCTGAGCAAGCAGTCAGAAATGCATGGATGTCTGACCTTGTCCTCCTGGCCATAAACGTCTCCAGTGGCTTCCTGCTGTGCTCAAGGTCAAATACTAGCGCTTTAGAAATTTATTGTCCTCCCCTGGCCCCCCACTCCCCAACATTAGGCTTCTAATCACTTCAGGGTAGCACTGTGACTTCTTCATCTATGTACCTTTAGTGCCTGGTAGTTGACCCTGAGTAGACTGTCAGGAAGTGGTAATGATGCTGTCTGTCACTATCTACTGAGCAGAACACATCCTCTGCTATTAGGAGTTTCACTTATAGCCCTTTGGATGCCAGTGTTACTACTTCTTATACAGATGAAGAACCTGGGGTTCAGAGAGGATAATGGGTCTTGACAGAATTAAACATAATCATTAAATTAGTCTCTTAAGCTCTTTAAAGGGAGCCATGAGTTATCTATTGGGGCTTCCCAGGTGATACAGTAATAAAGAATCCACCTGCCAATACAGGAGACACAAGAGATGTAGGTTCAATTCCTGGATTGGGAAGATCCCCTGGAGTAGGAAATGACAACCCACTGAAATATCCTTTCATGGAAAATTCCATGGACACAGGAGCCTGGGGGGCTAGAGTTCAGGGGGTCACAAGGAGTCAGACGCAACTACGCACACGCACGCATATAAGGCATCTGTTACTTCAATTGGAAGGAAAAAAATTGGAAATCTTTTCCAGGTGCAGAGAGTGTGCAGGATTGGTAGGCATGCTCCAGTTGTGGGCAGGGTCCTGGTCTAAGGCAGCATCCACCTGCCTGAGTAGAGCTGAATGGGAAATCCTGCCCATGCCCGCCATGCTGGGATGAGCTCCCAGTTGAAATCAGGCCACCAGTTCTGTTTCCGGTGCATAGCGATCAGTGATGCAGTGATAGTGAGATGTTTGTGGGACTCTTCATCACTTAGTGCTTGAGGATTTTTAGTTACTAGTATTTTTCCACTGTGAAATTTAAAGCTATACAGAAGTAATGAAAGCATTTCATAAAAAAAAAAAGCCACCAGCATTCATCTTTATTCCCAGCACCTTCTGAACCACTGTTTTAGTATCTTTTCCAGCATTGTCCAGAGGCAGCAGGTCGAGACCTGTGTCAATGAAACATTCTGCTTTTCATGTGGCCTCAAGGGCTCTGGTTTGGAGCGTATTTCTTGGTGCCTCGGTTCTATTACTCCTGAGCTGTTGGACTTGGGCCAGTTCCTCAACCTCTCTGGGCCTCCATGGCCTTAACAGTCAATGCTTTGGAGGAAACACCACTGCTGGTTAGGGCTGCTGCTTTCTGACATTGGTTGGGATACTGGTGAGGAGAGTCTCAGGGGATCCATGGGAAGGAGGAGGAGGGGACAGATGAGGAAGGGCTTTATCCAAGCCAAGGAGTTTGGTTTTCACCCTGAGGGCAGTGAGGCGCCAGTGACAGTCTGCGAATATATTTTACTGTTTCAGATTCTCAGAAATGTAGTGGTAGACACCCGGATCAGGGACCTTGGGTCAGAACTCAGCAGGGCTCAGGATGGCTGTGAATGAGGGGGTAGAGGGTGAGAAAGTGGCCAGACTCCTTCCCTACAGATGGGGAAACTGAGGCTCACAGTGTCTATGTGACTTCTCCAAGTGAACTCAGCAATTGAGAGGAGGGAGGAGCCCAGATCCCCTGCTTTTCAGCACTGTGGCCCACCTGACCCAGGCTGCCAGCTCCCAAGGACGGAAGGACCCCACTGTCATGCCCGCGGGCATGTGGTTTGTGTTTTTCTTAGACACAGTGCTGAAGACCAAGGCTGTTATCACCTGAGGGTTCATCATCCTCGATCATGGTGCCTAGAACCCTTTCCAGCTGCCCTGTCCTATTACTTGTCAAAGATTATTCTAATGAGGCTTATTATTCTGATGTCTTTATGTTTTACTTTTGCACTTGATTATTTGGGGAAGTTTGTTTGTGGTTTGGAGTACTTCTGACAGAGACATGACCTCATCCTGCATACAACTTCTCTTTAATTAAAGTGCTGGGTCAAGAAAAAGAATCATTTTGCTATGTAGGACATCACTGCAACAATTGGTGATATACATTGGAATGGGCAACATACCAGTGATAAAATCTCCTGGTTTTGATAATTGTGTTGTGATCACATCATGTCTTTGATGTTAAGAGATGAAAGCCACAGCACTGAGGGTGAGCTGTTGTGGTGTCTGCAATTTATTTTCAAGCAGTTCATAAAAAAATAGACTTTTATGTATAGAAACATCTTTTTAGATAAAGTAGCCGAGGGAAACTATGAACTATTGGTGAATCTAAGGAAGATGCAGAGAGTTCACTATACTATTCTGCAGTTTTGAAACTTTGTGAATTGAAAAGTTTGTACTTTTCAATTTGTACTCCTAGTGGGAGAGGCTTGGTGAGGCTCGGCTGTGTTCACCATCCACCCTTTGGTCTCTGGCCTCTTTGGCATCTCCATCACCTCTAGGTGGAGAGAACTACTCACTCCACAGTTCCATTCTGATCAGCCTCTTGGGGACCAGTCTTGAATCAGAGACACAGACTTTTGACAGGATTCATTCTACCTTCTTTAGAGAAAGTATTTCATTTTCAGAATCTTTCCTTTGGGGTCAAGTTTCCTTAAATTTTTCATTTCTCTTCTTCCTTTACATGTTTATTGTGTTGCCTTCTAAAATTACTAAAGTCATATTTTTATTGTAACTATTCAAACAAAGAGGAGAATAAAGAGATAAATATATTTTCTCCATCTCATGTGGGGTAACCCATGGTAGGTGGAACCCCAGAACTTTCCCCCGCGCTTGTGGAAACACATAGAAATTCACACACACACATCTAGTAGGGCTTGGTGTCTTTTTTTTTTTTAATCCTTTGCTAATCTGGGATCCCTACCTCTCCATGAAGACATGACTTAAGGGCCCCTTGTCCAGGAAGCCCTCCAGGCTCTGAGCACTGACCTTATTTCATTGCAGTCATCTGATTATAAGCCACCACCCCTGCCAGATCGTGGGTAATGCAAGGGCAGCAGCTGTTTCCATTTCATCATCTGTACTCAAGCCAGGAGCCCGGGAGTTTGTGAAGTGAACAGATGGGCAGGGCCAACATCCTGGGCAAGGATGCTGCCTGAGCAAAGCCTTGCAGGTAAGAGACACCTCCTCCTTCAAACATTCCTTCTAGCCCTGAGGAAGAGAGTTCCAAGGCCCTGGGCATCTGGAACAGAAAGTCATTTTGAGGAACATGGCCACTGCCACCCTGAGGCTCCCATGCCATGGCTGGCTGTCCTAGTAATAATACCCTGTGTCGGCCAGGCTGGTGGGATGGGTCATGAATGACCAAGGGTGGGGCTGGGGCTGGGTTCTCTCTTTTCTCCCAGACCCAGAACAGGCTGGCCAGCTGGTAGTCTTGGGCGCAAGGAAGAAGCCCAGGCTAAGGCTGGAGAAGCACAGGATTTAGACGTGGACCTGGGCTGGGTCTTGTTATCTTGCCCTGTCCTGGCTCTGTCCTCATTAGAGGCACTGCTTTCTGCAGCTGGGATTTATTAATCTTGTCTGCAGATTGCCCAGTTGGTGCCAAGGGACCAGGGCATAGCCAGCTGGAGGAAGTTGAAAGATCAGCAGGATGTAAAGCTGAGGGGCTGGCATCTTAGCTAGTGTGCTGAGGAGTGTAGACAGGAGCATCCCTTGCTCTGGGCAGCTGTCCTGAGCTCACCTGCCGGTTCAGACTGAGGGCATTGCAGCTCGCCTGAAGGCAGGACTATAGACATTAGAACATTGGACCGAGGTTTCAGAAGATTTGCATTACTGAAGAGAGTGGGCTGAGAATTCTCTCGTGTCATGGTGTGTGTTCTGGGAAGAGTGGTCAGCGTCAATTGAGGAGCCTGTGGAGAAGTGAGCAATTCAGCTTTTCCGTTAGTTTCAGTTATTAATGATGACTATCAATAACACTTAACTATCAGATATCTTCATAGCTCTGTAAGAATATATACTTCAGCAACTTCGAAATTAGCATTTTCCCTGTTTAATGGAAGCATAAACTGAGTAGGAAAGTGACTTTGAAAAGTCAAGTCTGTGGACTCATTCCTGATTCCATGGCCAGGCCCTGTACTGGGAGTTGACATTTGGAGATGAACGAAGTACAGCCCTAATCTCACCTGGTCTAGGTGGTTTCTGAGATTGGACCACCAACATGTAGGACATGTAAAGAGCCCTCTTCCCTCTTCCCACACCCATCACTATTTTTGCATTCATTTCCTTGGCATTTGTCTCTGAACAAATGCTGAACTGAGTTGGTCTAACCAACCAGGGGTCCCCAACCTCCAGGATCTAACACCCGATGATCTGAGGTGGAGCTGATGTAATAATAATAGAAATAAAGTGCACAGTAAATGTAATGTGCTTGGATCATCCCAAACCATCCCCCTGCAAGGTCCATGGAAAAATTGTCTTCCATGAAACCACTCCGTGGTGCCAACATGGTTGAGGACCGCTGGTCTACACAACAGGAGGTTCTGTATTCTCTCTCTCTCAGTCTCTTGTCTGCCTGTCCACCTAGGCTAACAGTCTTTGATGACTGGGGCTGTATTGTGAATACCCAGTGGTGGGGGTTGTGATGGTGGTGCTGGGAGTGTGGTGGGGAAGGTGGTGATGGTGATGGTGTTGTGGTGATAAGGGTGGTGATGGTACAGGTGATGGTGCTGATGGTAATTATGGTGATGCTGATGGTGGAGGTGACGGTGAAAGTGACTGGTGCTGGGGAGAGTGGTGATGGTGATGATACTGGTGATGGTGGTGGTATCAGTGGTGGTGGTTTGAGGGTAGTTTTGGTGACAGGTGTTGGTGATCACGATAATTTTGTGGCAGTGGTGATGGCAGTGATGGTGGAAATGATGCTGATAGAGTGGTGGGGTGGTGGGGAGAATAGTGATGGTAATGATATTGGTGATGATGGTATTGGTGGTGGTGGTGTGAGGCTGGTTGGGGTGATGGGTATTGGTTACTGATAAGGTAAGAGACGCCACCTCCTTCAAACATTCCTTCTAGCCCTGAGGAAGAGTCCCAGGGCCCCGGGCATCTGGGGACAGAAAGTCACTTTGGGGAGCATGGCCACTGCCACCCTGAGGCTCCCATGCTCGCTGGCTGTCCTCACATTAGTGCCCTGTGTGGGCCAGGCTGGTGGGATGGGTCATGAGTGGCCAAGGGTGGGGCTGGGGCTGAGCCCTCTCTCTTTTCCCCCAGGCCCAGTACAGGCTGGCCCCCTGGGGGTCTTTGAGGTGAGGAAGAAGCCCAGGCCAGGGCTGGAGCGGCACAGGATTTACATGTCATGGTAGTGGTGGTGGTGGTGAGAGAGGCAGTGGTGTTGCAGATGATGGTAATATTGTGTTGGTGGTGAAGATGATGGTGATGGTATTGATGATGGTTGTGAGGATGGTGGTGGTGGTGAGGGTGATGTCGTAGTAGGGCTGATGGTGGGAGGGATGGTGGTTTTGGTGGTAGTGTGAAACTGAAAGTCGCTCAGTTGTGTCTGACTCTTTGCAACCCCATGGGGTAGATGGTCCATAACATTCTCCTGGCCAGAATATTGAAGTGGGTAGCTGTTGCCTTCTCCAGGGGATCTTCCTGACCCAGGAATCGAACCCAGGTCTCCTGCATTGCAGGCAGATTCTTCACCAGCTGAGCTATGAGGGAATCCCTGTGTGTGCAGTAAAACTTAAAATTATGGGTCCACTTGTACTAGGCACTCACGTGAGCACTTTAGTTGTCGATCTACTGCCTCTTCATGACAAGTTATGAGGTTGGAGTCACTGCTAGGCTCCTTTGCCCGGCGAGACACAGGGCTGCACAGTCAGCGCATGCTAAAGTTGGATTCGAACCCTGATAGATTGGCTTCAGAAAAGAAAGAAAGTGAAGTCGCTCAGTCGTGTCTGACTCTTTGTGACCCCCTGGACCATAGCCTACCAGCCTCCTCCATCCACACTAAATCAGGGTTAGCCAAGTGTGATCCTGGGACCTCCGGCATGACATCACCTGTGGAAATGCTGACTCATGGGCCCAACCCATTTGATCAGCATTACTGGGGATGGGCCAGCTAAGGGACATTGAAGGAGCTTGTCGTTCTCAAGCACATTAAAGTTTGAGAAGCACTACATTAAGCTGTCACCCGGTCCTGCTCTCAGTTGCTGAGTCAGTTAGTCAGCGTGTAACCCAGGCTCACGTGTCTCTAGCCTTGTTCCTCCGAGTGGCCTGTGTGCACCAGAGCATCACGACCGTGGCCTCCTTCCTGGTGAGATGAGAGCTAATCCAAAGCAGAAGGGAGCAGGGAAAGGGGAAGAAGGGCAGATCCTCTCTTCACTGTGTGCTCGACTCACCTGGGCATCCAGTTAAAATGCAGGTTTTGAGTCAGTGGATCTGGGGATGGGGGGCTGAGACCCCATATCTCTCACGAGATCCCGGGGATGCTGACGCTACTGGCCTGTGGACCCACTTTTGACTTGCAAGAGATTCTCATCCTTGAACTTGCATCAGTGGCGCCTGAAGGACTGGCTGAACTCACCCTCACATTTCTGATTCAGCAGGTCTGGGCTGGGCCTGAAATCTTGCATTTCTAACAAGCTCCCTGGCTGTGCCAGTGCTCTGGACCTGGAGGCCACACCTGGAACAGGCAAGGCCCGAAACCAGCGGCTGCAGCTTTGGCTGCACGTTGGAATCACCTGAGGACCTTAAAAAACCACTGAGACCTGTACCCCACTCCAGGATGCTGAGTCACTGAGACGGAGCAGGGCCTGGGTATCAGGAATTTTCAGCCAAGGTTGAGAACTGCTGCTGGAGCCAATGTTTTTGTTTTTTTTTACCCTAGTTACCCGGGGAGGTGAGAATATGATACCGTCTTGGCCCCTGGAGAGTTCTGATTCAGTGGCCAAGTGAAGCCGGGCACAGGTATGAACAATCAATTCTCTGGGCTTTTCCAATGATCACCAGGGCTGGGAACAGTTGCCCTGGACTGAGAGCTTGTGCCTGGCCCCTTAAGGCTCCTGTGCTGCTGGCCATAGGTCCTGAGGACTGGCCTCGTGCTCCAAGCCTCTAATTCCTGCTCTTGGCGAAGTGAAGTGCTTTGTGCTCAAAGAGACTCTGCAGATATTCCGCTTCTGCTGCTCCCCACTGGGCTGTGTGACCTCCTGGAACTTAGTTAGCCTTCCTGAGCTCTGCCTTCATCTATACAGTGAGGGAAATAAACTATTTGCTCCAAGGAGTTGCTTGAGAAATAATGTTTATAAATGGCTTGCACAGCACCGCGACACTCAGGAATGTCCCTCAAGATCAGTAGCTGCGTTTTATTTATTTATTATTTATTTATTACTGATAAATTAAATGGAGCAGCTCTGAAACATGAGGAGCAGGAGAGTCATGGGGAAACTTTAGGCTTCTGTGAGATTCATTACGCTCCAGGGCTTCTGGTGCACAGCAATTTGAAAACCACTAATGTTAGAATAATCTGGTGGTTGTTATTAGCTAGTAGCTAAGAAGGACTTACTCAGTTGTCTCAGACTCTGCAACCCCACGGACTGTAGCCTGCCAGTCTCCTCTGTCCATGGGATTTTCCCAGGCAAGAATACTAGAGTGGGTTGCCATGACCTTCTCCAAGGGATCTTCCTGACCCTGGGGTCAAATCTAGGTCTCCTGCAATTCAGGCAGATTCTTTACCATCTGAGCCACCAGGGAAGCCCAAGGACACCCAGATTTCTGGACTGAGGGCCTGTGGGGTATTTCCTGGAGTGAGGAGCTTGAGAGAAGCACAGATATAAGGATGGGAAGTGGGGAGCCAAGTTCTGGCCTGGTTATTATGAGATGACTGTGGGTTAGCAGGAAGGTATGGATGGTACTTGGGGACATGTCTGAAACACATGAGACAGTCCTGGGCTGTATTCCCACTGTCTCTAAGGAAAGGCTCTGGCTCTTCAGCACTCAGAGCGTCTTATATTGCGCTGCGACACTGACTTCTGGCCATGTGAGTGAGGTCCATTTGCAGCATCTGACAGGAGGCTCTGTGCTGTGAACTGGCTCTGGGTCTTGCTTGTGGTCTGCCTTGGCCCTCAGGCAACACTTTAACCGTTGCTTCCCCTGTGTGCTGTCAACCCCTTGCCTCACTTTCTCTGCCCTTCCCGCTCCTGACACCTGCTCTGAGTCTGCCTCTTGGAGGCCATAGTTAATGGTTTAATGTCTTGGGTCAGGCCTGGTTACAGCTGTCCTTGGTAGGCTGTGGGCACGGACATGGCTCCTCTCAGCCTTGAGGGTTTTGTTTGGTTCCCTTGCCTAATGGTTAAAAGTCAATTTAAAAGTAAATCATATATATTCAACATTGATAATTATTAGAGAAGTGCAATCAAAAATCAGTGAGGTCCCATCTCACACTGGTCAGAATGGTCATTATCAAAATGTCTACAAATAAATTCCGGGGAGGATGTGGAGAAAAGAAACCCTCCTACACTGTTGATGGGAGTATAAATTGACGCTGCCACTATGAAGAACAGTATGGAGGTTCCTTAGAAAACTAGAGTTACCATATGATCCATCAATCCCACTTGTGGGTATATATCTGGAGAAAACCAGAATTCAAAAGGATACATGCACCCCAAAGTTCATTGCAGCCCTGTTTACAATAGGCAAGACGTGGAGACAACCTATATGTCCATTTACTGAATGCATAAAGCTGTGGTCCATATGAACAAGGGAACGCTACTCACCCCCCAAAAGAATGAAATATTGCCATTTGCAGAAACGTGGAAGAGTTAATTCTGAGTGAAGTCAGATAAAGTGAAGTGAGTGAAAGTTGCTCAGTCATGTCCGACTCCTTGCAACCCCATGGACTATATAGTCCATGAAATTCTCCAGGTCAGAACACTGGAGTGGGTGGCCTTTCCCTTCTCCATGGGATCTTCCCAATCCAGGGATCGAACCCAGGTCTCTTGCATTGCAGATGGATTCTTTACCAGGTGAGCCACACAGGAAAGGCAGATATTATATGGTATCACTTATATGTGGAATCTAAAAAATAACATTCAATACAAATGATTTATTTACAAAACAGAAATAGACTCACAGACATAGGAAAAAAAAAACAGTTACTAAAGGGGAAAGGGGGGAGGGATAAGTTAGTAGTACGAGATTAACATATACACACTACTATGTATAAAATAAATAAATAGCAAGGATTTACTGCATAGCACAGAGAACTATATTCAGTATGTTGTAATAACCTGTATAAGATAAGAATCTCCATGTCTTGCCTATATGTATGTATGTGTGAATCACTTTGCTATATACCTGAAACTAACACAATATTGTAAATAAATTATACTTCAATATAAAAAAAAGAAAAAAATCATGTATATGTGTGTGCACACATACACAGGTTCCCAGGGCTGCTATAACAAAATACCACAAGCTGGGAGGCTTAAAACAGGTGTTTTTTTTTCTCTAGTGGATGTGAAGTGCTATCTCATTGTGGTTTTGATTTGCATTAATGACTAGCGATATTGAGCACATTTTCATCTGTCTATTGACTGTTGGTATATACTTTCTTCGGAAAAATACCTATTTAAATCCTTTGCCTATTTGAAAATGAGGTTGTTTGTCTCGATTGTTGAGTTGTAAAAGTTCTTCTATTTTCTGGATATAGGCCCTGTCGACTAAAAAAAGATGTACAACTTGAGAACTGCAGGTTGAGTTTTATTTGGGGCAAAATGAGGACTGCAGCCCGGGAGGCGGCATCTCAGATAGCGCTGAGAGGCTGCTCCAAAGCAGCAGTGGGGGGAAGTCAGTATATAAGGTTTTGGTGAAGGGGGAGTTCCATGAAGTACTCACTTTACAAAAGGTTTTTTGTTAGTTGTGAGGATCTGATGTCACCATGAAGGGCTATAGTGCTTCTCTAGATATGAGGAGATGCCAGGATTGAGATCATGAAAGTTGTTCCTAAAAACATCCAATATCTAAGGACCTGTCCCACCATGTTCCCTGGAGCACAGAGTGCCTCACCCTACCCTGAACTCCCTAAGGGGTTGTTGAAGGTCAGCAGCTGCAGCAGCATGGGGTTCAATCTTCTTAGAGGCAGATGGCAAATGCCTTTGTTGTTCACTCATTCGCAGTGCCCTTGATAAGGGCCAGTTTGTAGTCGACAGCCTCTTATTGAGTATATGGGAAGCTTCCCTGGTAGCTCAGATGGTAAAGTGTCTGCCTGCAAAGCAGGAGACCCAAGTTCGATCCCTGGGTCTGGAAGATCCCCTGGAGAAGGAAATGGCAATCCACTGCAGTACTTCTGCCTGGAAAATTCTGTGGACAGAAGAGCCTTGTAAGCTACAATCCATGGGGTCGCAAAGAGTTGGACATGACTGAGCAACTTCACTATTGGATATATGACTTGCAAATATTTTCTCCTGTGGATTTTCTTTGTGCCGTCTGTATTAGTTTCCTGGGGCTGCTATAACAGATGACCACAAACTGCATGATGTGGTCCTAAAACAACAGAAATCTATCCTTTCCCAGTGCTGGAGGCCAGAAGTCTGAAATCAGGGTGTCAGCAGGGTCACACTCCCTGTGAAGTCTCATCCTGCCTCTCCAAGTTTCTGGTGGCCCCAAGCATTCCTCGGCTTGTGGACTCATCACTGCAAACCTTCACCACTGTTTTCATGTGGCCTTCTTCCCCATGTGCCTTTCTGGCGTCTCTTCTTATAGACTCCAGTTCCAGGATGATCTCCTCCCAAGACCCTTAACTTATTATGTTTGCACATACCCCGTTTTCAAATAAGGTCACATTCTGAGGTTCCCGGTGGACATGAATATTTGAAGGACACTATTCAAACCACTGCAGTGTCCTTCAAATTTTAAAATTCTGGTCAAGTTCAGTTTATCTGTTTTTTTTATTTTTTAATTTTTTTTGCTGTTTGTGCTTTGTATATCTTATCTAAGAATTCATTGCCTAGTACAAGGTCATGAAGATTTATTCCTGTGTTTCCTTCTAAGGGTTTTTTACCCGGTGGACATGAATATTTGAAGGACACTATTCAAACCACTGCAGTGTCCTTCAAATTTTAAAATTCTGGTCAAGTTCAGTTTATCTGTTTTTTTTATTTTTTAATTTTTTTTGCTGTTTGTGCTTTGTATATCTTATCTAAGAATTCATTGCCTAGTACAAGGTCATGAAGATTTATTCCTGTGTTTCCTTCTAAGGGTTTTTTATTTTTTTTGGTATATGACGTGAAGTGGTTGTTCAGCTTTACTCTTTTGCTTGTGAATATCTAGTTGTCCCAGCACCATTAGTTAAAACGGCTATTATTTCTATCAGTTTATCTTGATATTCTTGTCAAAAATAAAAATGACCATAAGTGTAAAGGTTTATATTTGAATTTTCAGTTCTGTTCCATTTATCTCTATGTCTCTCCTCATACAAGTATCACATTGTCTTGATCACTGTGGCTTTGTGGTGAGTTTTGAAATCAGGAAATTTGTGTCCTCAAACTTTTTTTGTTGTTTGTTTTCAAGGTTGTTGTTCATGTTGAAATGTGAATGTGAAATGTGAATTTCAACATGAATTTCAGGACTATCTTCTTGAAGAAGTCAGCTGGGATTTTGATAGGAATTCTGTAGAATCAATAGATCAGTTTGGTCTTAACTATATTGTCTTCTGATCTATGAACATAGGATT
>SJYC01064787.1:0-49517 GCA_006408675.1 Madoqua kirkii
GGCTTTGTGGTGAGTTTTGAAATCAGGAAATTTGTGTCCTCAAACTTTTTTTGTTGTTTGTTTTCAAGGTTGTTGTTCATGTTGAAATGTGAATGTGAAATGTGAATTTCAACATGAATTTCAGGACTATCTTCTTGAAGAAGTCAGCTGGGATTTTGATAGGAATTCTGTAGAATCAGTAGATCAGTTTGGTCTTAACTATATTGTCTTCTGATCTATGAACATAGGATTTATTTATTAAGGTCACACTCTCCATTTATTAAGGTCATCTTTAATTTCTCTCCACAGTATTTTATATTTTTCAGTCTTTTATTTTGCAGTCTAAATCCATTTTATTCTTTTTAAGTTATATTTTTAATTGGAGGATAGTTGCTTTACAATATTGTGTTAGTTTCTGCCACACATCAACATGAATCAGCCATAGGTATGCACATGGTCCCCTCCCTCTTGAACCTCCCTCCCGCCTCCCACTGACACAGCCACTATGGAGAGCAGTATGGAGATTCCTTTAAAAACTGCCACTGCCATATGATCCATTTTATTCTTTTAAATATTATTTAATTTTAGAGGTTGTCTGCAAAACAAAATTCCCCACGCGAAGAGACTCCTCCAGTTTGAGAAAGGATTGTTTCTTTCCTTTGAGTTCTCTTTCTTCTGAAGATTTTCTTTCTAAGCTGAGCCTAGGAATTGAGGTTCAGACCCCAGGCATCAGGGAGACTGTGCCATAAAGTCTTAGAAACTCAGGTTGGAAGGAGTCTCAAGGACCCTGGCACCAAACTCTGCTTGGGCTATATTGAAGTTCTGAGTTGAACAGAGTAATTTTTTTCTTTATTTCTGAGTTCATCAGTCCATCCATCCATCCATCCATCCATTCACCCTCCCGCCTCTTTAACCCCATCACCAGGGTATCCCACATGGCACTCTGTGCTGAGGGATAGAGACTGGAGTGACCTGTCCCTGCCCCCAGGAAGCTCATAGCCCGCAGAAAATGAGGAGGCAGCCTAGATGGCAGCCTCAGAGATGGAGAGGCAGAGGTCAGGGGTGTTGGGGACAGAGCGAAGTCTGTTTATTTTAATGGAATTGACTAGAGTAGATAAAGTTGACGGTGAGGAGCCCTGGAGGGAGGTGACGCTGCAGTCGCTGGGACAAAGGAGGAGGTCTGGGAAAAGATGGGAATGAGAAGGGGTCCAAGGCCAGAGAAGAAGCAGGTGGTGATTTGGGGAGTGCAAGCTTGACAGTGACTGTCTGCTTCTCCGTTCAGCTTGCTCTGTCCCATATAGAAAAATACCATGTTCTCCTCTCTCCTGAACAGTCTGTGCTGTTCATTCCTAGCTCATTTGATTCAGTTACAAACGGAATCATCTTCCAGTTTTATCTATGAATTGGTTATTGCTGGTATATAGGAAAGAAAGCTATTATTTTTGTCAGTTAGACCTATTCATCTACTTTGGGGGATTCTAAAAGTCCCATTAGTATATTTAGTCCCAATTGGATGTTTAGTATATTTCATCTTCTTGGTGCCATTGTCACTTCTCTGCAGCCTAATTTCTTCTCCCTCTCTTTTTCTTGGCTCAAACCTACCCTACATCCGCTCCATTTCCTGGTTCTTCTCTCCCTCCCCATCATTGACAGCAGCCTTCCACCTTGTCATTCTAAGAATCCTCTTTGTTCACACAGCCGCCTTCCCCTGCCCCTAAATGGGAATACTTTCTTGGCTTATCCTGCTCATTAGAGCTGTGATGCCAGTGAGTGTCTCGACTGGGGGCTTTTCCCCTGAGAAAAGGAATCACTCGATTTGTGACCAGCTTTTCACACAAAGAAATCTTGCCACGGCCTCTGCTGCCTGGCTTTATTTAATGAGTCCCTTTTTATTCCCATCTTTATGGATTATCTCCCTGTCTGATCGTTCCCTTAGGAAAGATTCTAGAAGTGAAGCTACTAAGTGAAAGCAATCCGTATTTAAAATTTTTCACAGGGGTTGCCAAATGGCACTCTAGAAGGGTTGTGCCAATTTGTACCCACAGGAGTGAATGGGAATAGCCATGTCCCAGGACCTTGCCAACAGTGCAGATCTTTGCCAGCGTGACAAGTGAGAATTCTCATCCCTAGACTTGTTTTTTGATTTCAGGAGGCTGAGCATCTTGTTGCCTGTGTGCTGGCCACGTGCTTTTCTTTCTGGAGAATTGCTTCTTCCTTGTTTATACTTGGTTCTCTGTTGGCACGTCACTTAAAGCAGATTTGATTTCTAAAGCTTCATAACCTAAAGAGGATATTAACCCCTGGTCTTTAATATGTTGCGATAATTTTTTTTCCCATCTTGGGCTCTGATGTTTTCTCTCTGGGATGCTTTTCCCCACCAGAAGTTTAGCCTTAGTGCCCTCTGTGGATGCTTAAACTGTTGGCCTCCTCTAATACTTGTTTTTAGGAGATTTCTTTGTTCTGTGGTTTCTTTAAACAAAACAAAACAAACAAAATGTATTTTTAAATTGAAGTATGTTTGATTTACAGTGTTTCAAGTGTGAAACAAAGTGATTCAGATACACAGTCACACACATCTATTCTTTCAGATTCTTTTCCATTAGAGATTGTTACAAGATACTGAAGGTAGTTCCCTGTGCTATATGATAGGACCTTGCTGTTTATCTATTTATACATAGTAGTGTAAATATCTGTTAATTCCTAATTTATCCTTCCCCCTTCCACCTTTCCCCACTGGTAACCATAAGTTTGTTTTCTAAGTCTGTAAGTCTGTTCCTGTTTTGTAAATAAGTTCATTTGTATTAATTTTTTAGATTCCACATGTAAGTGATATCATATGATATCTATCTTTCTCTGTCCAACTTCCTTCACTTAGTATGGTAATCTCTAGGTCTGTCCATGTTGCTGCAAATGACGTTACGTCATTCTTTTAATGGCTGAGTAGTATTCCACTGTGTATATGTACATATATGTATGTGCATATAATATACATATAAGATGTGGTATACATATATGGGTATGTGTATATACACAGATGTATACCACATCTTCTTAATCCATTCGTCTGTTAGTGAAGTTTTGTTTTTATTTCAATGTGTAATCCCATGAAAGTTGTTTTACTTTAAGGATCTAGATAGATATCCGGTTTTATTTGTTCCCAAAGAGCTTGTCCTCTATCCCAGTCCAGTTGTAGGGCATGAGCTGTTCTCCCTCTCTCCATTTATGTAGGTTAAACTCCTGTGTCTGTCCTTGGATCTGTTTTTTGAACTTCACTCCCATCTCACTGATCTGTCGATCAACCCAGATGGTATCCCTTAGGAATGAGGCACAGACTCCCAGCTTGAAGTTTTCAAACCAGGTTTTCCTTTCCTTCAAAAAAGATAGATTTTCTGTCTGAAGATGACAACTCTGCGGGTGTGTGTGTGAAAGTCGCTCAGTTGTGTCCGACTCTTTGCGACCCCACGGACTGTAGCCCAACAGGCTTCTTTGTCCATGAAATGCTCCAGGCAAGATTACCGCCACTCCCTTCTCCAGAGGATCTTCCTGACCTAGGGATCAACCCAGGTCTCCTGCACTGCAAGTGGATTCTCTACTGACTGAGCCAATCTGGAGAAGCCCAGAAAACCCTGTGGGGTGATCACCCCTACACTTCCGACCCTCTGAAATGTTCTCATACCTTCTTTCTGCCTGATTGTATCTCACCAATGGCTCCAAAATTAAATTTTTATGTAACTTACAAACATTGGCTTGCCATCTCCTCTGCCAGACCCTATACTGGGTTAGCCACATGAATTAAGCAGGAGCTTCAGAAGCCATGGTCCCTGCTTGCTTTCTTCACCCAGCACAAAGCCTCTGTGGACCTGTGTTCACTCACAGCACCTGTGACATTTCCTACCTGGCAGCCGGTGGGCAGGCAGGCACCACCACTCCACTGCCGTCCCTGTGCCGGAAGGTTCTTGGCTTCCAGGGCTTCATGTTTGAGGTTGTGGGAAGCTGGCAGATGCCTAGGGGAGGCTGGGATGTCTGGAGCTCTCCCTCTGTGCTGCCTTTGTCTGTCCACAATCCTGAGAGCATCCCTGGGAGGTGCTCCACCCTCATCATCCTCACTTTCCAGGTTGCGGGCTGGAGACAGTGAGGCGAGGGCAGAGGAACCCAGCCAGGGTCCCCTACAGAGGAAGGGGTGGAATCAGCCTCCAACTGGGGCCCTGCCTCATAGCGCTGTTCTCTGTTGCCTCAGCCCTGGAAACGTGGCCCAAATAACTCCCAAAGCTGTAGAAGCTTAGTTAGCTCTTGTTCTTTGGGTTGAAAGAGAGTGTTAGTCGCTCAGTCGTGTCTGACTCTTTGCAACCCATGGACTGTAGCCCACCAGGCTCCTCTGTCGATGGGATTTTCCACTCAAGAATACTGGAGTGGTTTGCCATTTCCTTCTCTGGGGGATCTTCCCGACGCAGGGATCGAACCTGGGTCTCCAGCGTTGCAGGCAGAATCTTTACTGACTGAGCTTTGTTCTTTGGGGGAGTAAAATGCTCCATAGAAACCCATGAAAGTTGTTTTACTTTAAGGATCTAGATAGATATCCGGTTTTATTTGTTCCCAAAGAGCTTGTCCTCTATCCCAGTCCAGTTGTAGGGCATGAGCTGTTCTCCCTCTCTCCATTTATGTAGGTTAAACTCCTGTGTCTGTCCTTGGATCTGTTTTTTGAACTTCACTCCCATCTCACTGATCTGTCGATCAACCCGCATGGTATCCCTTAGGAATGAGGCACAGACTCCCAGCTTGAAGTTTTCAAACCAGGTTTTCCTTTCCTTCAAAAAAGATAGATTTTCTGTCTGAAGATGACAACTCTGCGGGTGTGTGTGTGAAAGTCGCTCAGTTGTGTCCGACTCTTTGCGACCCCACGGACTGTAGCCCAACAGGCTTCTTTGTCCATGAAATGCTCCAGGCAAGATTACCGCCACTCCCTTCTCCAGAGGATCTTCCTGACCTAGGGATCAACCCAGGTCTCCTGCACTGCAAGTGGATTCTCTACTGACTGAGCCAATCTGGAGAAGCCCAGAAAACCCTGTGGGGTGATCACCCCTACACTTCCGACCCTCTGAAATGTTCTCATACCTTCTTTCTGCCTGATTGTATCTCACCAATGGCTCCAAAATTAAATTTTTATGTAACTTACAAACATTGGCTTGCCATCTCCTCTGCCAGACCCTATACTGGGTTAGCCACATGAATTAAGCAGGAGCTTCAGAAGCCATGGTCCCTGCTTGCTTTCTTCACCCAGCACAAAGCCTCTGTGGACCTGTGTTCACTCACAGCACCTGTGACATTTCCTACCTGGCAGCCGGTGGGCAGGCAGGCACCACCACTCCACTGCCGTCCCTGTGCCGGAAGGTTCTTGGCTTCCAGGGCTTCATGTTTGAGGTTGTGGGAAGCTGGCAGATGCCTAGGGGAGGCTGGGATGTCTGGAGCTCTCCCTCTGTGCTGCCTTTGTCTGTCCACAATCCTGAGAGCATCCCTGGGAGGTGCTCCACCCTCATCATCCTCACTTTCCAGGTTGCGGGCTGGAGACGGTGAGGCGAGGGCAGAGGAACCCAGCCAGGGTCCCCTACAGAGGAAGGGGTGGAATCAGCCTCCAACTGGGGCCCTGCCTCATAGCGCTGTTCTCTGTTGCCTCAGCCCTGGAAACGTGGCCCAAATAACTCCCAAAGCTGTAGAAGCTTAGTTAGCTCTTGTTCTTTGGGTTGAAAGAGAGTGTTAGTCGCTCAGTCGTGTCTGACTCTTTGCAACCCATGGACTGTAGCCCACCAGGCTCCTCTGTCGATGGGATTTTCCACTCAAGAATACTGGAGTGGTTTGCCATTTCCTTCTCTGGGGGATCTTCCCGACGCAGGGATCGAACCTGGGTCTCCAGCGTTGCAGGCAGAATCTTTACTGACTGAGCTTTGTTCTTTGGGGGAGTAAAATGCTCCATAGAAGAAAATCTGTGCCAACCTAGTGCTGTTGCTTTAAGTGAGGACATCCCGGAGTGGATTCCCTCATGCAGACGCACTGCGGGAGGCTCCATGCCGGGTGCTTTACAGAGAGGCAGCTCTAACTGCACAGGGAAAGGGACAACGTAGACAGCGAGCCCCAGTCTATGCACGAGGAGGCGGCGCCTCAGGGAGCTTAGGTGACGTGTCCAGGGCAGCCCAAGGGAAAAATGCGGCATTCTGGTTCGAGTTGCTGGCCTTTCGCTTCTCTGACAGTTTGTGCCACTGGCTCATTAAAAAGGTCTAGAGAATGGTAGATTTTAGTCAAAAGAAGGCAGGCGTTACAATGGAAAGTAGGTGCTAAAGTTTCATCTCTAAGTTTGAGATGTTCTACACATTTGTATCTTTGTAAATGTCGTGAATCACCTGGTATAGAAATTGCTACTCTCCAGAGCATTTTCAAATGAACCTCATTTGGTTCTCAGAACTACCCTGTGCAGTGGGCCAGATTCGCATCCTCATCCCTCTTTTTACCCATGAGGGTAACCAGCCTAGGGCATCCGGCTCTCTTCTAACTGTGGGACCAGTTACAGCACGTGCAGGGCTGTAGAGCATTGGCCAAGTGGTGTCAGTCTCCGAGTGCCAAGAAGTCAGAAGAGGACCAGTAGCTGTTGCAGACAGACCACTTGCCAGGATGAACCTCTGGGGAGTGGTGGGGCTGGGATGAACACAAGTATGGGCCAGAACCATCCTCTGGCACATCCTGCGGCCTCCAGGTATGTAGAGAAGCCTTCCAAGTGATGCTGTCAGAAGTTTCCCAGGTGATGACAGGTGAGAGACTGTCCTTCACATCAGATCATGGGTTTGTACCTCAGCAGCAAAGGGTTGGATGACCAGGACTACTGGGGCCTCCTGCAGCCGAAAGCTCAGGACAGATGGCAGTGGGCTGATTTTTGCAAATCATAAGAGAGGGAATGCACAGCAATCTGTTAGCCGTATTGGCATCTGACTTGATTTTTTTTTGAAATCAGAATGATGTACTCAGTTCCCGTATTTGAATAAGATGACACCAACTGAGAGGTGCTTTCTTGTTTTTTTTGTACCACTAAGGAAAGGGAAGAAACAATGCTGCCAGCTAAACCGTGACAGGGCTAAGTTGTAAGACACATTGCGTGTCTAGAGTGAGAGAGCATGCAGCTCAGAAGCAAGGCACGCGGCGGTTTTCATGTGTTCACGTGCTGGTGGATCGTGTCAGAGGGCTGACTTTGTGCTGGGTACAGCAAGGTGAAATTACGTGCACAGGCCCTGCTTGAGGAGGCACACAGACTGGTCAGATACTTAGACCTGCCAACAGCTCATGGCAGAATTGTTGATTGACTGAGGTTCATTCAGTCACCAAAGATTTCATGAGCACCTGCTACGTGCCAGACACTGTTCTAGGCACCGGAAACCCCTAGGTGAACAGAACTGCTCATGGAGCCGACCCTTTTCATGGCAGTGGATACTCATCTCCAGCAGTGGTTCTCAAACATTACCGTGCAGAAAAGCCTGCACACAGAGATTCTGATTGCCAGGCCCCACTTCCAGACACGGTCTGTCACGAGGTCCAGGATGTGTGTGCGCTTAGTCGTATCCGACTCTGTGCGACCTCATGGCTGTAGCCTGCCAGGGGATTTTCCAGGCAAGGATCTGCTGGAAGAGGTTGCCATTTCCTTCTCCAGGGGATCTTCCCCAACCCAGAGATCGAACTCAACTTCTCTTGTGTCTCCTGCACTGGCAGGCGGGTTCTTTACCACTGGGCCACCTGGGGGCCCCTCAGGTCCAGGAGAGACCCAGGAATTGCATTTTCAGAGGCACCCTGGGAGATTCAGGGACAGGAGGACTTCAAACAGAAATGTGAGAAATAGAGTTTCCAGCTCTATTAGCACATTAAGGACTTCATAGCAGCCCACTGCGTAAATGCTCCACAGTAGTTCAGGGTATTTGCTAATATTTGGATGTTTGGCAGATACTTAGTTTGTTTCTTGGTCTTCCTCTGGTGAACAGAATGTCCGTGGATGTCCTTGCAGCTAAATCCCCCGTAGTTTCTTTCGGGAACGTTGGGTACTGTGGCTGACTTTCTAAGGGTGAGGTATGGGTCTGCTGTAGTTCTCCCAGCCAGTATATCTGGCTCTGGCCTGACTGTCTGGCTTCCTGTCCCACTTGTTAGCTGGGCACTTCTGAGCAGCTTCCTGAATCTTCCCCTGACTTTCTCATCCCTAAAACAGGGCAATAATAGTAGCTACATTTTAGGGCTATTGGAAGGAGTCAGTGTAGGTGCTTAGAGCAGGGTTGAAAAATGGACAGTATGTTATAGTGCCTCTGAGCTGTGGGGGTGGTGATACCACGCTGGGGTGAGGGAGGGGTCCTGCTTTCTCTGCCCCTGTCTGTGCACAGCAGTGACTGGAAGGAAGCTCTGGATACCAGCAGCCAAGCAGCTATGATTTGATGCTGGAGACTCACTTTGTCATCATGGATCCAACTTCAATCTGTCTCCCACATTGTCACCAGAAATTTCCTACCACAGTGGTCTGGATGTGTTTTTCTGCTCACGGCTCCTCCCTGACTTCCCACCCTGTGTGAGAATGAACTGTAAATTCCTTCCACACTGGACAAGGATGGGAGGCCTTTAGAACTTGCCCCAGCCCCAAAGAACACCCCCACCCTACCCCATCCCGTATATTCTGTGCTGTTCTGTGGAGGGAGAGACTCTCTGAGGGGAGACTTCCTGTGGGAGGTGATGGTTGAACTTGGCCATTATTCTTGGGCCTTTGAGGAATGAATAGGAGTTTTCCAGGTGGAGAAAGGAAGAAGGGCTATCCTGACTGCTGAACCAGCACATGCAAAGATGTAGCTGGATGTTTGGGGTGATGTCAGTAGATCACTGCGGCCAGGCGTGGGGTGTTGGGATGGGGCTGGGTAGTCAGTATATTGAGAAGGTTGCAGCTGTAAGCTGGATCGGAAGGCGCTCCAGGTGCTGCGTTACAGAGTTGAGGCCTACACGCAGTGGCCCTGCCATGCCAGGGCTCTTGAAATCATGCTAAGTTTTCCTGCCTACCTTTTCGTTAGTGCCTTTTTCTGAGCTGCGATTCACCTCTCCGTTCTTCTTCTATTTCTAGTATTTAAAGGGCTGTAAACATCTGACAAACTCCTTGCTCAGTTGCTAAGGATGCAGAAGGCTTCCCTTCAGTTATTTAGCTTGTCGCAAAACTGGGGCTTTGGAAGGCGACCAGTCTCTCTTTGCGCTCTTTGTGGTAAATCCCTTCTGGGAATGCAGATGCAACATCTTGGAGGGCTTTTCTAGCAAAAGGTTTTGCTGTGAAAGCGACCGAGTTATTAAAATAGCTTCGTGGGCTAAAACCATGCAAGCAGAGGGTGGGGGCTCAGGAGCCGCTTCCCCGAACGCAGCCTCTGCACTTTCACTGACTTGCTTCTCTTCCTCACCCGCCTGGTTTCTGGCTCTGCATCTGCCCCCCTCTCCCTCCAGGCTGGCCATCTCTCTGAATGCAGCATGTATCAGCTCTGAGGAATACCAGCTGCTGCCTCCCACCAGGGGTGGTGGATGTCGGTCACATCGGTCAGAGGTGGAAAAGAGATGGGCCGTGGAGTGTCCCTTGTGTCAAGCAGCCAGTATTTAGCAAGCACTTGCTGTGACTTAGCATGCATGCATGCAGGCTGTGGAGCTAGTGGTAAAGAGTCCACCTGCTAATGCAGGAGACGCAAGAGACTCGGATTCGATCCTGGGTTGGAAAGATTCCCCTGGAGAAGGAAATGGCAACCCATGCCAATATTTTTGCCTGGGAAATCCCATGGACAGAGGAGACTGGTGGCCCCCAGTCCATGAGGTGGCAAAGAGTCGAACGTGACTGAACAACTGAGCATGCATGCATGCCTGCATTCTGTATACAGGACACGAGGCCAGACTCGGTGACAGGAGATGGAATCCGGACTTGCAGAGCTAAAGAGGCCTCGGGAGGGAGTGGTCATTTTGTTGAGTATTTCTCCGTGGGGCACACATGGCTCTGTAGGTACGCGAGAAGATTTTAGGTAGCACTTGGGTATTTTATTTTTTAAGATTTTTTTCTTGGTGTGGACCATCTTTAAAGTCTTTATTGACTTTGTTACAGTATTGCTTCTGCTGTATGTTTTGGCCAAGAGGCAGGTAGGATCTTAGCTCCCCAACCAGGGATCGAACCTGCATCCCCTGTATTGGAAAGTGAAGTCTTAACCACCTGGCTGCCAGGCAGTCCTGACATTTTATTTTAGTAGGAATTATTTTTGTGTGTATAAGAGAAAATATATCTAGCCCATCAAGCTTGTGATTTTGTGGATATTATTACTTAGAATCAAGCTGAAGCAGTGTTATGTTTTTAAAATGTCAATCATTTTAAAGAAAAATATTAAGCAGTTAAAGGGAAGTTGCAAAGGGGCATGAGGGAATTTTGGCAGAGGTTCCCCCAAATATTCTCCATGTCAATTGCAAAAGCCCTCTGAGGTATCCACTTAAAGCTGAGTTTTAAAAAGTAGTACACATTGTATGTGTTTTTTGCAAAAATTACAGCAGCTGCAACTGGATGACTTGAAACAATGTCCAGCCCAAATGTGCATTTTTCAAAGGATGAAATTGAGGCCCAGAGAGAGGCGATTCATGGCCCAAGGTCACACAGCACTTTTGAAGGAAGTGTAAGTTGCTCAGTTGTGTCTGACTCTTTGTGGCCCCTTGGACTGTAGCCCACCAGGCTCCTCTGTCTGTGGAATTCTCCAGGCAAGAATACCAGACTGGTTGCCATGCCCTTCTCCAGGGGATCTTCCCAATCTAGGGACTGAACCCAGGTCTCCCTGCATTGCAGGCAGATTCTTTACTGTCTGAGCCACCAGAGGCCTGTGAGGGAAGAACGGGAATGAAAACCCAGGGCTGATGGTGGTCAGCTCAGAGGCGCCCTTTCTCCTCCCAGATCCACCCTGCCTCCAAGCCCTGTGTTAACAGGAGGCTAGAGTGCAGCAAGGTCTGGAGTGGAGGCTGCCCTGGAGGGGGAATCTTGAGTTCTGGGGACGTGGAGCAGGTGTCTGGACCAGGTGCACAGCTGTCTGGGTGGGGCTTAAGTTTGAGACTGGTGGCTGCATTTGCCTGCTTATTTGTCGGGGAGGGCGAGAGTGGTGGATGTGCCTGGGTGTGGCTGGTTAGAGCAAAACAGATGGTCCTCGGATGAGCAGGTCGGTGGTGTGGGTTATTAGCGTTGCTTAGGAATAACCACATCTTGAAGAAGATTCTGAAGACATCCCCGAGGCAAGAGTGAAGGTCAAAGAACCCGAGTTTAACTGGGGAGTTAAAGCGTCACTAAACACTATCAGGTCTCAGGTGTTATGACTCTATGTTGACCTCCTGCGTTTTGAGGTCTGACCCAGCTCGTTCGGTACCTGGCCTTATCTTTTCATTCATGGCACCTAGAGCAGCTGTGAGATTCCTCAGCAGGTTAGAGGGAGGGTGGGTGCGGCGGGGGTGGGGGGTCACTGAGAACAGAGGCTGCAGGCTCAGGTAATGCAGGTTTCACTAAGGAGGATGAAAGTCAGGCTTGGATAAGGTGGATGTGTGCCTAGTCACTCAGTCATGTCCAACTCTGTGGGACCCCATGGACTGTAACCTGCCAGGCTCCTCTGTCCCTGGGATTCTTCAGGCAAGGACACTGGAGTGGGTTGCCATTTCCTTCTCCAATGATGAAAGTGAAAAGTGAAAGTGAAGTTGCTCAGTCGTGTCCGACTCTGTGTGACCCCATGGACTGTAACCTGCCAGGCTCCTCTGTCCCTGGGATTCTCCAGGCAAGAATACTGGAGTGGATTACCATTTCTTCCTCTAGGAGATCTTCCCGACCTAGGGATTGAACCCCCGACTCTTGTGTCTCTTGCATTGCAAGCAGATTCTTCACCCTCTGAGCCATCAGGCTTAGGAGAGCTCATCAGAGCAGCTTTGGGGTGTCATGGCCAGAATTAGAAGAAATTTGGCTTTTTTTGCTGCCCTTTAAGGCACTGTCTGCTGGTTATGCGGTTCTATTCCAGGTAGAATGACTGGTCTCTCCTTCCCTCCCTTCCTCTCTAAAGTGGTTCACAGTCTATCAGCCAGAGTGGCAAGAACTATAGTGGGTACCGTGTCATCGCAGTAACGTCAGCTCATGTTTGTGAGGGTGTGTCAGGCGCCCAGCACTGTGTTAAGCTTTTACTTATATTATTCCATTTACTTCTCACAACAGTGAGAGTTGGGTATGGTTATTTAAGATCCCATCTTCCAGGTGTGCGTCCCCCTGAGCTCGCCCAAAGACCACCTGCTTGAGGTGGCGGTGGGTGTCATCTGTCTGGAGACACGACTGCCCCGCTAAAACAGAGGAACACGAGATGGGGTGTAGACAAAAGGGACCTGTCACTGTTCCCTAACCGTTGCAGCCTAGGGAGCTGGTTTTAGAGACCGGACTTTCAAAGGTGCTTTGCAATGTTTTTGCTTCTTATCAGCAGCATCAGGGCCATTTTCTGGGGCCCAGATGGAGCCTGTCGGGTTTCAGGGAGGAAGCCAGGCAGACGCTGATCCAGGCACTGCCAGCTCCCTGGGTTATTCATCACCAGAGAGAGGCCGTTGCGGGGAACGCTGCTCCGAGGCCAGGAGTAGAAGCATGTGTCTATTCCTGGACGCGGAAACCACTCAGTTCAGCAAGCGGGGCCTTGTCCCTGCTGCGTCAGGCGCTGGGCAGGGCCCTGGAGACGCAGAGGTGGGTGAGCGCACACGCCGCCCTTGAGGTTCAGGGCGCGACAGTCAGGCTTTAGGTGGACCGAACCCTGATGGGTGGATGCGGCTTCCCAGCCTGTGATCTTGGGCGGGTTACTTCGTTTCTCTGGGTCACAGTTTCCCCTTCTCTGAAATGGGGGGTCAGGTGGGAAGAATAAGAACATCTCTTTCAGAGAATTATGGTGATCACTGAGCACGTAGCAGGAGCCTGCTCTTGGGAGCTGCTCCTCTCTCTCTGTCTCTCCAGAATGTTCTGCGCTGTAGAAGCAGGGTGGGGGACCCTCGCCATCTCCCTCACCTTTTAACCTCCAGAGCTTGGCATACAGCAAACTTTGTGGTGTGTTTATTGAAAGAATGAATGTGATTATGGCCTTGGAGAGTTTGGCATTTAGGCGAGTGGAGACCTGAGAAGATGGAGTGTGTTCAGGACAAGCAGGATTCTGAATGGAGGAGGCAGAGGTGCAGGGGTTGGGAGACCCGAGGCCTGGGCAGAGGGCGAGGAGAGCGGCCTGGCTGGAGAACAGGTTTCTATAGGGAGAGCTGGGAGTGGAGTGGGAGAGATCAGCTGGGCCACACTGTAGCTCTTGACCACCAGCTGGATACTCTCTGAGGTTCTGAGTCGGTCTTTTGAGCCTGAGGAAGAGATGTTTGGGCTTCCCAGGTGACTCAGTGGTAAAGAATCCACCTGTCAGTGTAGGAGACGCAGGTCAGAGTCTTGGGTCCAGAAGATCTCCTGGGGAAGAGACAGGCTTCCCACTCCAGTATTCTTGCCTAGAGAATTCCAAGAACAGAGAAGCCTGGCAGGTTACAGCTCATGGGGTCACAAAGAGTTGGACACGACTGAGTGACTGTCACACACACACAGACAAGAGATGATTGGATTCCCCAGATGGCTCAGTGGTAAAGAATCCACCTTTCAATGTGGGAGATGTGGGTTCGATCCCTAGGTCGGAAAGATCCCCTGGAAGAGCAAATGGCAACCCACTTCAGTATTCTCGCCGAGGAAATCCCATGATAGAGGAGCCTGGTGGGCAATAGTCCATGGCGTCAGACATGATTTAGGGACTGAACAGCAACAAGAGATGTGTATCCTTCTCCAGGCCTGGTGGCAAGTGGAGGCCTGCTCCTTGCTGGCTGGGAGCTCAGAGGCACAGCCCCACCCCGTCCCCCGAGTCTATAGCCTGATCAGGAGCAAAAGACCCCACAGGTAGAACGAGAACTTGAAATCATTTGGACTTTGTGAGCAGATATATAAATATTGAATTTTAAGTTAGGTGTGTTTTTTTTTTTTGCCATATTGTTTTAATTTGGAGAAGAGATGAAATGAACTTTCCTTCCATCCTGAGCACAAACAGTGCTTCACAGTCAGTTCTGGTTTCAGATCCAGGACTCCGCGTTTCTTACCTGAGTGGCCTTGGGCCATGTCACAATTTCACAGAAACGTTCTTCTCCCATCTGTAAAGTATGACAGTCATCCTGTGAACAGAAGACTTGAGGGTCCAGTGGGATGGCCCCACCGAGCTGGGCCTGGACGTGCCCATTCACTGCTGGTCCTTCCCTTATGGGAAGAAAAGCTGCAAAGACACCATGTGTTGGGGAGAGGATGGGATTGTAAATTAATTTTGTTTTCTTTCTGAACCCTTCAATTTTTTTCTTTGATTAGCATGATTTTGCTTTTATAATTAAGAATATGACTTACAAAGAAAAGCCACAACAAGCAATCTGCTCAGCTGGGTCTTTGCCTCTGCAGACTGGCCCTGTGCCCAGTGGTGGCAGGTGTGGGCCTCAGAAGGCTCTGTGCCCATGGTGCCACTCCAAAGCTTTGAAACTTCCCGGGCAGCCAGAGAAAGGAAGACACTTGGTTGGACCCTGGTACCTTTGCAAACCTTCCCTAGTGGCTCACTGGTAAAAAAAATTTGCCTGCAGTGCAGGAGACCGGGGTTTGAACCCTGGGTCAGGAAGGTCCCCTGGAGGAGGAAATGGAAACCCATTCCAGTATTCTTGCCTGGAAAATCCCATGGATGGAGGAGCTTGGGGGGGCTGCAGTCCATGGGGTTGCAAAGGGTTGGGCACGACTGAGTGAATGATCATGCACGTGTCTTTGCAAAACCATGTGTTCACGTGCCTTTCCTGCAGTCCAGGAGCTGAAGCTTGAAAACCCTCATTTGCTTAGGAAGAAACAAATGCAAACTGGCACCAGTCTTCTGCTCCAGAAACATCTGCTGGGTGTGAGCCAGCGCTGGGAACAGTAAGTCCGTCGGCTGCGTGGAGTATCTCATCAGGAAACACCAGCCCTGACACACATCATCGCACTCCACTCCAGCCTGGATTCAGCTTGGAATATGCCTTAGAGTTCAGTTAGCATGTACGTGTTACCCAACCCACAGCAGGTCCAGAAAGCTGTTCTGTGATGAAAATCCTGCCTGACGGGTCTTGCTGTTCTCTGAGAGCCTCCTCTGCCTACGTGCACTGTGGTCAGTCCTGGAGCACAGAGCTGACCTGACCAGGTCCTAGCGCCTAAGGAGTGGATGTTCAGAGGAGGTCAGCTCTGCGAGGGCAGGGATTTCTGTTTGTTTCATGGCCTCAGTGCTGAGAACCTTGTCCTTCAGAGTAGAGACTCAATAATCCTTTGTCGACCAAATGAATAATTACGTGGGAACAAGCGGTAGCTGACGCCAGCCCAGAGCATGGCCAGAGCGGCTCTGTCGTAAGGAAGCACAGGAGCTGTGGGTGCCCTGAAGCAGATTATGGAAGCTTCTAGGGGAGGAGACTTGTGAGCTCAGGAGAAGATAGTGTCCAGACTGAAACAGGACCCCTGGTCAGAGGGAGGCGTGGAGGCAGAAGCCACGCCTGGTGGGACCAGGAGCTTTGGGGTGAACTGCGTGGAAAGGTGGGCATTTGGAGAGCTGACCACGTGGCATCGGAGGAAGTGGAGGCAGGAGGCAGTTTTGACCGTTGGGATTAGGCTGAACCCCAAACCTGGAGGATGCTGTGAAGCCATCTAGGCAGAGGGATGACGTGATGGGAACCCGCAGGCAGTTGGAGCCCCCAGAGCCTGGGGAACAGACTAGACCCTCTTCAGAGGCCAGCCTTGCACAGCTGTCAGTTCACCATGGCATTGCCCAGACGTTCTTTCACGTCTCTGTGACTGGCTCAAATATGTTCTCTGTGGACAGCCAGTCTATGTTTCTTTGTGACTTACTGATGTGTACTTTAACTCTAAATTAAGCCCCTTCAGTGAATGAGTTTTAAGAGTTGATCCTTGCAGAATCCCCACAACATTATTTAAGTAAAGTGTCATTTTCTCATATTACTTCTAGCTTATGTTGGGAAGAGCTCAGACCAGGGTTCAAATCCTGCTCCTGTGATGTGCTGGCTGTGTGACCTGGGTTGGGAGGTGGGGGGCATTGCTGACCTTTCTGAGGTTCAGTGTCCTGAGCTGTGAGATACGGGAAGTAGCAGGTGAGTTGACAATTATAAGGGATAATGCATGGAGCGTGTCCACCATAAGCCCCGCCCATCAGAGATGATGCATCTGATCTGCTGGAACCAGTGTTGTCTGTATTGATCAGACTTTTCTAATTAAGGCTGGCTTCAGGGAAGAGGTTACCCAGTAATTGAAGGTCATTTCCTTCACATGTACTGGACGGCCATGTGCACAGAGGGCACCAGGGTCTAGTGGGCAGAGCCAGGCTTTGGCATGAATCAGTCCCATGTTTGAATCCCTGTGCTGCCACGTATGAGCCGTGTGATGTCTCTGGGCCTGAGTTTCTAGTTTCTTAGCCTAGGAACTGGGCGTAGTGATAACTTCCATCAAGTTACAACGTGCCAAATGTGTGCCTAAGTTGAGCTTGTCCAAGCTCCCTCCGTACATGAATTCTAGGTGTTGCATCTGGGAGGAAGCATACTTGCTGCCTCGGGGCAGCCTGTGTCTTTCAGGTGGCATCAAGTGGG
Organism: Madoqua kirkii; assembly: GCA_006408675.1. Lineage (NCBI taxonomy): Eukaryota > Metazoa > Chordata > Mammalia > Artiodactyla > Bovidae > Madoqua > Madoqua kirkii. Next base: position 16,711 of record SJYC01064787.1, read on the forward strand.
GCTTCCCTTGTGGCTCAGCTGGTAAAGAATCCACCTGCAATGTAGGAGACATGGGTTCGATCCCTGGGTTGGGAAGATCCCCTAGAGAAGGGAAAGGCTACCCACTCCAGTATCCTGGACTGGAGAATTACATGGACTGCATAGTCCATGGGGTTGCAAAGAGCCAGACACGACTGAGTGACTTTCACTTTCACTTTTTCACTTTCAAGTGCGAGAAGACCCTGGAGAAGCCTCCAGTTCTGTGGATGACCAGAGCAGAGCCTCAGCCCTGGCATCCAAGCTGCACATTGGTATCTCCTTGAAAGCTTAGAGAAATGCCCATGTCTGTGCCCTACCCAGTCAGTCGGTCAGTTACTCAACTGGAGAATTACGTGGACTGCATAGTCCATGGGGTTGCAAAGAGCCAGACACGACTGAGTGACTTTCACTTTCACTTTTTCACTTTCAAGTGCGAGAAGACCCTGGAGAAGCCTCCAGTTCTGTGGATGACCAGAGCAGAGCCTCAGCCCTGGCATCCAAGCTGCACATTGGTATCTCCTTGAAAGCTTAGAGAAATGCCCATGTCTGTGCCCTACCCAGTCAGTCGGTCAGTTACTCAGTCTGTTCAATTACTCAGTTGTGTCCGATTCTTTGCAACCCCGTGGACTGCAGCACGCCACGCTTCCCTGTCCATCACCAACTCCCCAAGCTTGTTCAAACTCATGTCCATTGCGTCAGTGATGCCATCCAAGCATCTCATCCTCTGATGTCCCCTTCTCCTCCTGCCTTCAATCTTTCCCAGCATCAGGGTCTTTTCCAAGATCAGTTCAATCAGATTCTTTCTGGTGGAGTCCAGGGATGGGTATTTTTGAGTCCTGGGAGATTCTGACATGCCAGGGGCTCTGTGTGGGAACCACTGGGGCACGAGGGCTGTGGAAGTCCAGCACACGAACAAGACATGAGCTTCAGAGTCAAACCGCCTGGTGCCTCCTCTCTCCAGCTATGTGACTTTGGGCAGGTCCCTCCAGCTCTCTGACCCTCAAGTTCCTCATCAGTCAAATGAGGAAAACACCATCTGCAGGGGTGTGAGCGTGGAAGGAGATTCTGCATGGGAAGAGCCTGGCTGAGCGCCTGGGATGGAGCGGGCACCCGTGCTGTTGTGGCTGCTTTTACGATGGTTAACAATCGTGCCAGGCCAGTGGGATGCACAGATACACCTGCATCTTCTGGACAGTAACTGTTTTCTTAATTGTGTTTTCTCGTGGTTCATGGCTAATGTGTAGAAATGCAATTAATTGTTGAATACTAATCCTGTATCCTGCCACCTTGCTGAGCTTGTGTGTTAGTGCTAAGAGTTTTGTGGGGAGAGTTTTATAGATTCCTTAGGATTTTCTATACAGAAGTTCATGTCATTTGCAAGTGGGGTAGTTTTCATTTTTCTTTTCTAATATGGGTGCCTTTTGTTTCTTTCTTCTGGCTTTATTGCCTTGGATAAATCTCTAGTGCAGTGTTAAATAGAAGTGATGAGACTAGATATCCTTGACTTGTCCTTGAGCTTAGAGGCAAAGCTTTTAGTCTTTCACCATTGAGTGTAATTTAGACTGTGCGTTTTGGGTATGGTGGATGCTTTTTATTTGGTTGAGGAAGTGCCCTTCTGTTCTTGGGTTGTTGAGTGTTTTAATCGTGACAGGGTGATAGAGTGTGCCATATGCCTTTTATGCACTGAGATGGTCATGAGGATTTTGTCATTTATTCTATTAATATAGTTATTAAATGGATTCATTTGGATGTTACACCAACTTTGCTTTCTTGAGATTACTCTCACTTAGTCATGGTATATAGTTCTTATATGTTGTTGGGTTTATTTTTCTAATATTTTGTTGAAAAATTTTGCATCTGTATTTACAAGGGATATTAGTTTGTTGTGATGTTTTCTTGTGGGGCTTCCCTGGTGGCTTAGACAGTAATTTGCTCACATTGTGGGAGACCTGCGTTTGATCCCTGGGTCAGGAAGTTTCCCTGGAGAAGGAGCTTGTTTTCTTGTAATGTTTTTGCCTGGTTTTGGTATCAGGGTAATGCTGTCCTCATATAATGAATTGGGAACTGTCCATTCCTCTTTTACTTTTTGGAAGAGTTTAGTATTGGAGCTGGAAATGGCAACCTACTCCACTGTTCTTGCCTGGAAAATCCCATGGACAGAGGAGGCTGGCGGCCACAGTCCATCGGATCACAAAGAGTCGTGCATGACTGAGCATGCACGCAAAGCATCGATTCTTCTTCAGCGTTGGGTGGAATTCTCCCGTGAAGCTGTCTAGGCCCGGGCTTGCTTGTATCTGGTGTAAAGTGTGTCTAATGCATAACAGCTTTCATCTTTATCATGGACTACAGTTTCCCCTGAATTGGAAAGGAGTGGCTGACATGGCTAGGGCTTCTTTGCTGTTTAGTCGCTTAGTCGCGTCTGACTCTTTGCGACTCCGTGAACTGTAGCCTGCCAGACTTCTCTGTCCAGAGCTTTAAAGGATAAATTTGCATCAGATTTTCACCCTTCAGCACTTCCCTGATAGCTCAGATGATAAAGAATCTGCCTGTAATGCAAGAAATCTGTGTTTGATTTCTGGGTCGGAAAGATCCCCTGGGGAAAGGTATTCTTGCCTGGAGAATCTCATGGCAGGCTACAGTCCATGGGGTCACAAAGATTGGATGCAGCTGAGTGACTGAGCACGCACGCATGCTTTATAAAAACGCATAGGCAGAAGTAGTGGATTTTTTTGCCCCAGTCAGAAAACTGCTGGCATCATGATAAAGCTCCTTCCTCTCGAGCCTGTCTACCCACACCAGCCTCTGAGCCTGGGTCCGCATCTCCCCTGTAATCTAATGGATGTGTGAGGTGATGCTGTGGTCCCGTGTTCCAGATGAAAAGACTGCGTGGAAGGGAAGGTACTGGCCCAGATCCACGAGTCAGTGAGTAGCCAGGGAGCAGGCTAGCCTGGCCCCACATCCGTAGGCTTTCTGTTATCCTCTTGTGACTGAAAAGAGTCACTGTGAGAGTATTCTTTCTTCTCCATTTTAGTAAAAAATAATAAATAATGCTTGTTGTTCCAGAGCAGCAAGTGTTAGAATATTCTGGAGGGCATGTTAAAACTCACATTACTGGGTCCACCCCTAGTTTCTGATTTGGTAGGTCTGAGTTGGGGTCAAAGGCTTTTTATTCCTAACAAGCTTCCAGTTGATGCTGCTACTGGTCCAAGAACCATGCTTTGAGAACTACTTTTCTAGGGGAGGCATCCTAAGTTAATACTAAAAAAAAAATTATCCTTCAGCCATAGGTGAAGCTGTAAGAGGCTCAGTGGGACCTGGGGTGAGTACAGCAGGCCTGCCTCTTGTCTTTGTTTTGGAGTATGAGGGGGCTGACCCCTGAGGGGCTCTGGTCATTCTGATCAGCCTGAGTTCAGAGAGGGCCCCAGAATGAGTCTGTGGCAGCTGAGCTTCAAGCCTTGGTGATGGCAAAAGGAGGTCTCCCGCTTCCAGATCCAAATTCAGACGGGAGGCCACAAAGCCCCTGAGTCTGTTCAGAAAGCTTTCAGAACATATCCAAAGGCAAATAGAAACAGAATAATAAAGACTTAACATTTTCTGCAAACTCCACCAGGTGTCAGAGTGCTGTACAAAATGCCTTACATGTGTTAATTCATCTAATCCTTTCAGGTGCGAGCTGTCACGTCTGTACAAATGGGCCACGAAGGCTCAGAGAGGTTAAATAACTTGCGCACAGTCACCCAGCCAGACATGGCCAGGATGTGTGCTGAACCTGCGTCTCCCAGAGCCCCTAGAAGTCATCAGGGTAGCTTTTCTATTTATGTTGATAGTGCGGTCTCAGAGAGGAGGCCACACGTGCACATGTGTGTGTGCACACAAGCGCATGTGCACACACACACACACACACACAGTGCTGGACCGAGGGAACCAGGATCCCAGGTCAGCCTCTGTCACTTCCCACTGCACCATGTAATTTCTCCATCCTCAGTGACCTCAGCGGACAGTGAGGTTGAGTTATTATCTCCAGAGTCACTCCCACGGTATCATTTGTCACTTGACAGAAACATCGCACTGGGAGTCTTTAGAAAAATGTGTCCCTTGATGGTTTAGTCATAGGTTAATCTCAGCCCGTGCAGATTGAATGTTGATTGTGGCCCATGCCCTGTGCTAGGAGCTTTCCATCGTCATCTCCTGGAACCCTCGTGTCAGAGTCTAGAAGCCATGAACTTGACCCCTATACCAGCTGCCTTCTAAGTCTGAGGGCAATGACTCTGGGTATATTTTAAGAATTTAAGATTGGAATGTGGATAGCAACATTTTGCTATGTTAGTTTAAGAAATACCAATAATATGAAATAAAATCAAAGTATACCACTTTTTAGTATCACCAAGTCTACTTGGAACTTCTATTGTGTGACAGATCAGTGCAATATTCTGGCTGAAGTTGCAAGAAAATGTCATGCCGAAAGCTCTAGACTAAGAAAAAGCAGAATCTGAGAAATCTCCTGAGAAATCTGTATGCAGGTCAAAAAGCAACAGTTAGAACTGGACATGGGACAACATACTGGTTCCAAATCAGGGAAGGAGTACATCAAGGCTGTATATTGTTACTTTGCATATTTAACTTATATGCAGAGTACATCATATGAAATGCTGGGCTGGGTGAAGCACAAGCTGAAATCAAGATTGCTGGGAGAAATATCAATAACTTCAGATATGTAAATGACACCACCCTTATGGCAGAAAGGGAAGAAGATCTAAAGAGCCTCTTGATGAAAGTGAAAGGGGAGAGTGAAAAAGTTGGCTTAAAACTCAATATTTAGAAAAGTAAGATCATGGCATCCAGTCCCATCACTTCACGGCAAATAGATGGGGAAACAATGGAAACAATGAGAGCCTTTATTTTGGGAGGCTCCAAAATCACTGCAAATGGTGACTGCAGCCAGGAAATTAAAAGACGCTTCTTGGAAGAAAATCTATGACCAACCATGACAGTATATTAAAAAGTAGAGACTTTACTTTGCCAACAGAGGTCTATCTAATCAAAGCTATGGTTTTCCAGTAGTCATATATGGATATGAGAGTTGGACTATAAAGAAAGCTGAGCGCTGAAGAGTTGATGCTTTTGAACTATGGTGTCGGAGAAGACTCTTGAGAGTCCCTTGGATGATAAGGAGATCCAACCAGTCCATCCTAAAGGAAATCAGTCCTGACTGTTCATTGGAAGAACTGATACTGAAGCTGAAACTCCAATACTTTGGCCACATGATGTGAAGAACTGACTCCTTGGAAAAGACCCTGATTCTGGGAGTGATTGAAGGCAAGAGGAGAAGGGGATGACAGAGGATGAGATGGTTGGATGGCATCACCTATTCAATGGACATGAGTTTGAGCAAGCTCTGGGAGTTGGTGATGGACAGGGAAGGCTGGTGTGCTGCAGTCCGTGGAGATGCAAAGAGTCAGACACGACCGAGCGATTAAACTGAACCAGTATGAAAACATAGGACTCCCATGTTAGGCTGGCTAACATTGCTTGTGCAGGTCTAAATGGGTTCAGGCCCCCTGGAAAGTTTGCAAGGTTTGGCCACAGAACCCACTCCTAGGATGGGGATAATTCTAAATATTCACAGAGTGCCTGCAAAGGGGGGTTCAGTGCAGCTCCTCTCAACAAAGAAGCATCAGCAATAACTCAGTGTCCAAAAATCAGAATGGATACACTCTATGATGTTGCCTGGAGAAGGCAATGGCAACCCTCTCCAGTACTCTAGCCTGGAAAATCCCATGGATGGAGAAGCCTGGTAGGCTGCAGTCCATGGGGTCACGAAGAGCAACACTTACTGAGCGACTTCACTTTCACTTCTCACTTTCATGCATTGGAGAAGGAAATGTCAGCCCACTCCAGTGTTCTTGCTTGGAGAATCCCAGGGAAGGGGGAGCCTGGTGGGCTGCCATCTATGGGGTTGCACAGAGTTGGACACAACTGAAGCGACTTAGCAGCAGCAGCATGGTGTTGCCACTTTTCAGAGTCTCATACAAATACTTATTTTATGATGTGAAGTGGTGAAGACAAGACAGAAAATGATCAGTGGACACAAGTTTGAAAAATAAGTGAACAGTAGACACTACATCTAGAAAAACAAGACAGACTGGGAGGAAGACATCAAAATGCTACCAGTGCTCAGGGTGGGTTTTGGGAATAAAGAGAAGTTTCTTTTCTTTCTCTGTGTTTTCCCACATCCCTTAAGTGGAGTCGTGTGCTCAGTCAGTCGTATCTGACTCTTTGCGACCCCATGGACCATAGCCTGCCAGGCTCCTCTGTCCATGGGATTTTCAGGGCAAGAATACTGGAGTGGGTTGCCCTTTCCTCCTCTAGGGAATCTTCCCAACCCAGGGATCAAAGTCATGTCTCCTGTGTCTCCTGCATTAGCAGGTGAATTCTTTACCACTGCACCACCTGGGCATGCTTTTTCAAGTAGAGTAGACAGACTTTTAAAGTAAAGGGAAAAGCTGACCAGTACTGTTTCAAAGCCTAAACTACTCTAGATGCCTTGAGGGCTGGGTGCTCCCTCTCAGAGCCTGGAGCAGTTTCCCCATCAGGCAGGCCTCTCAGTGGTTTCCAAGGTCACCTAGAGCCATGATGGTCAATAGCGGTCCCCAGCATCCATGTCCTGGGGGACTTGCCATTTGGTGCACAAATAGCTCCCAGCAAGTTAAGAGGAAGGAGACTCGTGAATAGTGGGTCAGAGGACCTGTGGGCCAGGCACTGACCTTGTGGAGGGGTCGTGAGGACCATGACCAGTATTTGTTCTGTGTACTGTTGGGAAAGAATTGGTGTATATACCACGTTTGACCCGGGAGCCGTTTCTTATTCTACGTGGTGTGATTAGGATGGTCGAGACCGAGGCTGAGAGAGTCGATTCCTACACAGGTTGATAAGAAGACCAGGGGTCCTCAAGGAGAAAGGGGTCCAGGGTTCTCGAGGTGGAGATGCTGCTGCTGCTAAGTCACTTCAGTTGTGTCCGACTCTGTGCGACCCCATAGACGGCAGCCCACCAGGCTCCCCCGTCACTGGGATTCTCCAGGCAAAAACATTGGAGTGGGTTGCCATTTCCTTCTCCAATGCATGAAAGTGAAAAGTGAAAGTAAGTCGTTTAGTCGTGTCCAACCCTCAGCGACCCCATGGACTGTAGCCTTCCAGGATCCTCCGTCCATGGGATTTTCCAAGCAAGAGTACTGGAGTGGGGTGCCATTGCCTTGAGGAGATAGGGGTCTGGAATTCTCAAGGAGGAGAAAAAGAAACACTTTTTTTTTCCCTCTACATCCCTTAGACTCAGTCACATAAAACTATTTTTATCTTTAAGCCTCTAACTGATAATTACACAATAAACAACTCAGTTAAACTCTATACTAAGGATTATATAACAACAACGTATCCTGCTTGAGGGGAGTTTCTCCTTCCAGAAAACCTTCTGGCTAATCCTATTATCTCAAAAGATCTTCCCTGGTGGCTCAGAGGGTAAAGTGTCTGCCTGCAATGCGGGAGACCTGGATTCGATCCCTGAGTCAGGAAGATCCCTTGGAGTAGGAAATGGCAGCCCACCGCAGTATTCTTGCCTGGAAAATCCCATGGACAGAGGAGCCTGGTAGGCTACAGTCCATGGGGTCACAAAGAGTCGGACATGACTGTGGAACTTCACTTATTATCTTAAAATGTAAATTATGGGAGTGGGTCTAGTAATATCTTTACAACCTCCAGACATTCTTTTGATTCATTGTAATAACTAATTTAAAAGTAGGGAGCTCTTCTTGGCCCCTTCTGATGTCTGTCAGAAGCTTTCTCTCTTTTATACTTTAATAAAACTTTATTACACAAAAGCTCTGAGCAATCAAGCCTCGTCTCTGGCCCTGGATTGAATTCTTCTCCTCCAGAGGCCAAGAATCCCAGTGTCTTTTGTGGTTCAGCGTCAACCTTCTGAGGCGGGGAGGCACCCTCCGTTCAGGAATGTTCATCCGCTGTGAGTGCTGGGCTCCGTGCACACGCTGAGCTGGGATTATGGCTCCACACCGCCGGCTCCCTCAGGGCTCAGCTCTGTCCTCTTGGGAAAGCGCTTCACCCTCTCAAACCCTCAGTTTCTGATTCTGTGAAGGGTGGGGAAGGAGGACACTGTTCTGGAGTGTCTGCTACAGCACAGGCACTGAAGTGCTTCTCACTGGTGCCCCTCCTAAAGTGTTTTCAGTTGACATTAATTATCTTGATTGCAGTTCTTATTTAATTACGTCTTTCTCGGTGCGCAAAGGATACCTTCCATCATATCTGAGAAATGCTATTCTATCAAGTTGTCCGAGCATTTTTTTTTAAGGGAGGAGGTATGGCCGGTCATTGCAAACTCTTTTTAAGTTAACTACTTAACTTTAGTTTTGGCTGCACCGGGTCTTCGTTGCTGTAGTGGGCTTTCTCTAGTTGCGGTGCACGGGCTTCTCATTGCAGAGCTGGGTCTGTGGTGCAAGGGCTTCAGTAGTTGTGACACAGAGGCTTAATTCCCCGGCTGCAGGTGGGATCTTACCAGACCAGGGGTCGAACCCATGTCCCCTACGTTGGCAGGCAGATTTCCAACCCTTGGACTACCAGGGAAGTCCATGTCTGAGCAGTGTTTTTTTTTTTTTTTTTCTTTTAAAGAATTTGTTGTTTTATTGAAGCATAACTGCTTTACAGAATTCTGTTGTTTTCTGTCAGACCTCATCATGAATCAGCTATAGGTATACATATTTTTAACCCCTTTTTTATGTGTAAGCATTGCATGTTCATGTGGAAAATTTGGAGGAGACAGACAAAGAGATTAAAAGTCACTGATTTCCCCACAAAGTGACAGCCAAGTCCGTTCTCTTACAGCAGCAGGAGGGCTTGTCTCTGACCCAGGAGAGGAGTCTGAGAAAGGCCAGTCTGTACCCATGGAACAGCCTTAAATTGACCTGGGGAGACTGGATGTCTGTCAGGCCCCGTGCTGATGCCGCAGGCCCTCGGTACACGCTCCAGGGACGCCCCTCGGTACAGCCTTTCGGGTGGGGTGGGCACTGCGCCCCCACAGCTGAGCCGTCCACTCCGTGAGGGAGGTGTGTGTGGAAGGCTGTCTGTCTCTCAACAAGCCCCTCCCCGCAAAGAAAGGAGAGGAACAGCAGGGGACAACCTCAAAGTCCAGCTGAAGGACCATCGTTCACCGTTATCTTGCTCCCCCCAGTCTTTCTCCCTGTGTGTACTAAGTGGTTCCCTTAAACACTGGTACGGCAGTTTACATGCAGATGCCACTTCTTAGTAAGTGGTCTGCATTAGTTTCCTGCTGGCTGGAGGGCCCACACCTTGGGTGGCAGAGAGGACACAAGCTTACTGTCTCCCAGGTCTGGAGGCTGCAGTCTGCTTCCTCTGAGGCTGTGAGCAAGGATCTGTTCCGGACCTCGCCCCAGCTCCTGGGGCCTTGTTGGCCCTCCTTGGGGTTCCTAGGCTTATAGCTCCATCCCCCTGATCTCTGCCTTTATCTTCACACGCTATCCCTCCTGAATGCCTGCCTTTCCAAATGTGTCTTTCTGCACGGCACCAGTCATATTGGATTAGGGCCTACCCTGATGACGTCACTTTAACCTGATTACTTTGTTAAAGACCTTTTTTTCCCAATAAGGTTACATTCTGAAATGCTGGGGGTTAAGACTTCAACATCCAGATTTTTACAGGAGGATGAGGAGTTTAACCTGTAACATACATCAAGAACATTTCTCAGTATCATGAAATGTTCTGACATTGTGGTTTTCAAATGCTTTTGTACTTAGAGTGGAACCCTTTCAACAATGAAATGTTGAAATCCCTGTGACACCCTTAAACTTATGTTAAATTTGGGGAGGGACAGAGGTACCCAGGTTTCAGAGAAGTCCAGAGGTGAGTGGGGCTGGCCTCTACTGTAGTGTGTGTGTGTGTGTATCTGCATGTGTTTGTATGTGTGGGTGTGTGTCAGAGTATTAATTATTAATATTAACTGATGAAATGGTTAATAGTTAATAATTAATTGTCCCCACTGTTCCCAGAGGGGTGGGGAAATAAGTGATTTTTAATTTTATCTTTGTCTTCACATTTTCCACAATGAATATGTAATACTTATTAACTATACTCATTAATATTAATCACAATAAAAAATTAAATTGTGACTTAATTAACAAGTTAATGCAGCTCATGCTGTACTCACAACAATCCAGCCCCTTGAGGTGGGCGTTATTACTTTGCTCATTTTCCTGGGTGGAGAAACTGAAGCTCAGAGAGGGCAGGTAACCTGCTCAGAGACACACAGCTAATGAGGACTATAGCTTGCTCAATCTGATGCCAGAGCCAGCCCTTGGGAACCCTCCACTTCACTGCCATCCTGAGGTTCTAGAAAGAGATGTTGTGTTGGTGGAGTGTAGGGAAGGTGGAGTGAGGCAGGGTCTATTCGTAGTGAGCATGAACGAAGTATTGGATTTTCCACTGTGCCATTTAACACTGCTCTGGGTCTTCCTCTTTCATTTTAACTCAGCTTTCTGGGGGACCCCCATTTTCATCTGTGTTCAGTTGCAACTCTGTCGGGCTCCTCTAAATTGGGGTGTGGAACAGGGCAGTGGGTGCTGATGGCACGGCTGGAAGGTGAAGGAGCTTTCTGGGTGCGATCAGGACCTGCTGCCCTGTGGGCTCCAATCAGATGACCCCAGTGGAGGGGAAGCAGACCTGATTTCTTTGTTTTTCCTGGGCTGGTCATTTCTTAGAAATCTAGATTCTTTACCTTAGTTTGGCTATTAACTACTTTTAAGCACCATCAAAAGGAAGAAAAGCAAGCAAGAAAGGGGTAAAAGGAGGAGTGGTGATGGCAGGGGCCCCTCCTGGCTGTGTGAGCATGAGCAGAGGCTGAGCCCCCCGGGCCTGAGCTGTCTCGTGTACAAAGTGTTCCACACGAGCCTCACTCTCGAGCTCCCGTGGCTTGATAGGGTGACTCTGTACCCACACTTAGCACATTCTCCTCCGTCCCTAATTGGCGCTTCCCTCATTCCCAGAAGAGATATTACCACTGGGGTGCTGAAATAGGATATTTCAAAAGTGCTTAAATATTCTCATGGTTCTTTGGGTGTCAGTCAGTCAGTTCAGTCGCTCAGTCATGTCTAACTCTTTGCAACCCCACGGACTGCAGCACACCAGCCTTCCCTGTCCATCACCAACTCCCGAAGCTTACTCAGACTCATGTCCATCGAGTTGGTGATGCCATCCAACCATCTTATCCTCTGTCATCCCCTTCTCCTCCCACCTTCAGTCTTTCCCAGGATCAAGGTGTTTTCCAATAAGTCAGTTCTTCGCATCAGGTGGCCAAAGTATTGGAGTTTCAGCTTCAGCATCAGTCCTTCCAATGAATATTTAGGACTAATTTACTTTAGGTTGGACTGGTTGGATCTCCTTGCAGTCCAAGGGACTCTCAAGAGTCCTCTCCAGCACCAGAGTTCAAAAGCATCAATTCTTCAGTGCTCAGCTTTCTTCACAGTCCAGCTCTCACATCCATATGTGAAAGACCCTAGCTTTGACTAGACAGACCCTTGTTGGTAATGTCTCTGCTTTTTAATATGCTATCTAGGTTTGTCAGCTTTTCTTCCAAAGAGCAAGTGTCTTTTAATTTCCTGGCTGCAGTCACCATCTGCAGTGATTTTGGAGCCCCCAAAATAAAGTCTCTTACTGTTTCCATTGTTTCCCCATCTATTTGCCATGAAGTGATGGGACTGGATGCCATGATTTTTTTGTGAATGTTGTGAATTCATTTTGTGAATGTTGAGTTTTAAGCCAACTTTTTCACTGTCCTCTTTCATCAGAGGCTTTTAAGTTCTTTGCTTTCTGCCATAAGAGTGGTATCATCTGTGTATCTGAGGTTATTGATATTTCTCCCGGCAATCTTGATTCCAGCTTATGCTTCATCCAGCCCAGCATTTCATATACTCTGCATATAAGTTAAATAAGTAGGGTGACAATATACAGCCTTGATGCACTCCTTTCCTAATTTGGAGCCAGTATGTTGTTCCATGTCCAGTTCTAACTGTTCTTGACCTGCATAGAGATTTCTCAGGAGGCTGGTCAGGTGGTCTGGTCTTCCCATCTCTTTCAGAATTTTCCACAGTTAATTGTGTTCCACACAGTCAAAGGCTTTGGTTTAGTCAATAAAGCAAAAGTAGATGTTTTTCTGGAATACTCTAGCTTTTTCGATGATGCAGCAGATGTTGGCAATTTAATCTCTGATTCCTCTGCTTTTTCTAAATCCAGCTTGAACATCTAGAAGTTCATGTTTCATGTACTGTTGAAGCCTGGCTTGGAGAATTGTGAGCATTACTTTGCTAGTGTGTGAGATGAGTGCAGTTGTGCAGTAGTTTGAACATTCTTTGGTGTTGCCTTTCTTTGGGATTGAAATGAAAACTGACCTTTTCCAGTCCTGTGGCCACTGCTGAGTTTTCCAGATTTGCTGGCATATTGAATGCAGCACTTTCACAGCATCATCTTTTAGGATTTGAAACAGCTCAACTGGAATTCTATCACTTCTACTAGCTTTGTTCGTAGTGATGATTCCTAAGGCCCACTTGACTTCACATTCCAGGATGAGTGATCACACTCTCATTGTTATCTGGGTCATGAAGATCTTTTTTGTATAGTTCTTCTGTATATTCTTGCCACCTCTTCTTAATATCTTCTGCTTCTGTTAGGTCCATACCATTTCTGTCCTTTATCATGCTCATCTTTGCATGAAATGTTCCCTTGGTATCTCTAATTTTCTTGAAGAGATCTCTAGTCTTTCCCATTCTGTTGTTTTCCTCTATTTCTTTGCATTGATCACTGAGGATGCTTTCTTGTCTCTCGTTGCTATTCTTTGGAACTCTGCTTTCAGATGGGTATATCTTTCGTTTTCTTCTTTGCCTTTCACTTCTCTTCTTTTCTCAGCTATTTGTAAGGCCTCCTCAGACAACCATCTCGCCTTTTTGCATTTCTTTTTCTCGGGGATGGTTTTGATCCCTGTCTTCTGTGCAGTGTCACGAACTTCCATCCATAGTTCTTCAGGCACTCTGTCTATTAGATCTAATCCCTTGAATCTATTTCTCACTTCCATGTATAATTGCAAGGGATTTAACTTAGGTCATACCTGAATGGTCTGGTGGTTTACCCTACTTTCTTCAATTTAATCTGAATTTGGCAATAAGGGGTTCATGATCTGAGCCACAGTCAGCTCCTGGTCTTGTTTTTGCTGACTTCTCCATCTTTGGCTGCAAAGAATATAATCAGTCTGATTTCGATGTTGACCATCTGGTGATGTCCATGTGCAGAGTCTTCTCTTGTGTTGTTGGAAGGGGGTGCTTGCTAGGAGCAGTGCGTTCTCTCGGCAAAACTCTGTCAGCCTTAGACCTGCTGTGTTTTGTACTCAGAGGCCAAATTTGCCTGCTACTGTAGTTAGCTCTTGACTTCCTGCTTTTGCATTCCAGTCTCCTATAATGAAGAGGACATCTTTTTTGGTTGTAGGTTCTAGAAGGTCTTGTAGGTCTTCATCGAACCAATCAACTTCAGCTTCTTCCGCATTACTGGTTGGGGCATAGACTTGGATTACTGTGATATTGAATGGTTTTCCTTGGAAACAATTCTGTCGTTTTTGAGACTGCACCCAAGTACTGCATTTTGGACTCTTATGTTGACTATCATGGCTACTCCATTCTTGTAAGGGATTCTTGCCCACAGTAGTAGACATAATGGTCATCTGAGTTAAATTCACCCATTCTGTTTATTTGGGTGTAAAGAGACTTAACTATGGATTCACAGGCGCCTGCTGGAAGCCAGAACACTTGCTGAAGGAGTGGTCCATTCAGTATGTGATTCTCCCCCTTCCATTATTTCTTGATCCCCAAGACACCAGTCTCTGTCAAGGGGTTAGGTGGTGATTTGAAAACATATGTAAGCATTTTTGTGGGAGCCAGCAGTTCTCCTAAGCAGTGCTTTGGGGAGGAACTTGGCTATCAAGTGTTTGGATTCAAATCCAGGCAGGCTGTGGGTCTCAGATCCTCTCCTTCCATGTAAAATGGGGCCATAAATGACTTCCCAGAGGGCTTGTGAGGGTTGTAATGCAGTGATTACTAAGGGCACTAAAGTGTTTCACTCTACATAGCACTTTGTTCATGATGGCATTTTTATTGAGGATGGGCCAGGCTGTGTCTGGGAAGTGCCCATCCCTGGAGTGGGGTGAGTCAGCTCTGGCGACCTCCCACAGCTAGGGGATGGGGAGGAGGGGTTCCCAAGGAGGCTGAGCCACCCTGCCCAAGCCCCCAGACTTGAAACAGATGAGGCTGCATCTTTCATCTCCCTCTGCCCAGGTCCTGCTGTCTGGCCAGGGCCAGCTCAAGACGTTGCCTCCATCACCCAGCCCCCAGCTGGAAGCCACGTCTCTTGCCTCTGGGTCTCCATAGAGGGTTATCTCACATTATCATTTTCTGTTTGGGGCTGCGATCGTTTATGGACACATCACCCCTTCCCTGCTGGACCTGAAGTTCTGGTAGGAGCGGGAATGAGATTTATCTTTCTACTCCTGGGCCATATGCGGTGTGCCTGAAGGAGGGCCTGGAGTGCCACCTGTGTGCACGTGCAATCCCCTCTTTCACAGGCACTCGCCAATGCTCCAAGGCAAGCGCCAAGGTCTCACTGCCGCAGAGTGCCTAGTCTGATGGTAAAGACGGTGCCAACGCAGTGTGGTCAGGGCTGTGAGGAAGAGAAGCTTCAGGGGACTGTGGGTGTGAAGAGGAAGCCCCCTACCTTTCGAGGGGATAGGAAGTGGCATGCATGGAAGGTCCCTGGGGGAGGTGATGCCCCCTCTGAATTTTGAAGAAGATGGACAGGTGGAAAGGAGGAGGATGGGCATTTCAGGAGAGTATCAGCGAGGCTTATGAGGCCGCGCTGCAGTAACAAAAGAACCCTGAGAGGTCAGTTCTAGGTCACCCATGCACTGCTGGAGCTCTCCTCCAACAGTGATTCAGGGACCCAGCCCTCCCCATCTGGTCAGGCCACCATCTCCACACGTGACTTCTGAGGTCTGTGCAGCAGAAAGAGAGAGAAGAGGAAACACATGGGCTCTTATGTGCCTTAGCACAGAAGGGAGAGAGGTCATTGCTCCTCACAGGTCATTGCCCAGGCAGTCATGTGACCCTCACATGTTGTAGGAGAGTCTGCGAAATGGAGGGAAGTGAATGGGGATTTGCTGAGCATGCAGGGAGCCCACTTCCAGAGGTGCCAGGGCCTCAGAGAATGTAGTTCCAGCCCCAGAGCTTTAAGCTCTGCAAGAAACTCGATAAAACTAACCCCCTCCCCCACCTATATTGAGTATTTATATCATGGTTGCAAAAGAGACCCCTGGACAGAACATGAGTTCAGAAGGTAAAGGGAATCTGACTACAAAATACAAGGATTAATTTGTTTGTAGACTTTCAATACATTTTTTAAGGAGTTGAGTGTAACATTGGCCCCGTCTCTCTCTTGCTCTCCCTCTCTCCCTCTCAAAACATAAATAAGCTTTTTCATATGGAAACAAAATCTTTGTATTTAGGAGTCTCCTAAGCCTTACGTAAGATGACGGATGGTTGCATGGCATCACCGACTCAATGGACATGAGTTGGAGCAAGCTCTGGGAGTTGGTGATGGACAAGGAAGCCTGGTATGCTGCAGTCCATGGGGTCACAAAGAGTCAGACATGACTGAGTGACTGAACTGAACTGAAGCCTTACAAAGAAATTGTGAGCAGGGTTACAATCCCATATATGGTGGGAGATGCTGGGGGTGAGATTTTCTCATAAAATATTCAGGAGCACACACTGAGATTCCTAAATAGGTAACCTCACGATTCTAATTGGCATGGGCTTTGTCTTCGTGATTTAATTTAGACCATCACTATGATTGCTGGTATTCCTTTGGGTCATGTTATTTTATAATGTGCTTCTTGAGTATCATTTTTATAATGTGATTTTAATCTTATTGAATGTATTACAAAGATCTTTCTTTAATTCAAAAGGGGTGAGTTATACCTTTTCGGTTGTAGCTTGGAGATTGTGGCAACATTGAGAGATAAACACCGGGTGTCAGTCTGAGCTTCCATTTCCTTTTGTTGACGATGAGTGTGGAGAAGTTGACTGGCTTTTCGTATCCAAGCCCTACAAGGTCAGTGTTTCCTTGTAGAGAGCCCATAGTTGGGTCTTGTGTTTTGAGCACTTCTAACAGTTTCTGTCTTTTAACTGATGTACTTAGACCATTGATTATTTTTTATTGAGATATAATTGGCATGTAGCATTATAATAGCTTTAGGTGGGCAACGAATGGTACAATATTTATATATATTGTAAATTGATCACCACAGTAAATCTAGTCTTCATCTGTCACCAGGCAAATTTACAAAAATTACTGTTTTTGTGATGCAAACTTTAAGATCCGTTCTATTAGCAACTTTAAAGTGTACAGCACAATATTATCAACTATGCTAGCCATAGTCACCTTGCTGTATACTGTGCCCCTTAGACCCCTGATGTTTGGAGTGATTATCGATGTGGTTGTCTTAATGTCTATCATATTTGTTATTGCTTTATATTTTTGACCCTGTTTGTTTCTGTTTTTTTTCCTTCCCCTCTCTGCTTTCTGTGGTTTTAATTGAGCATTGTATATGTTTGCATTTTTTTTCTTTCCTTTGTTAGATGACAATTGTAAGAATGGTACAATATTTATATATATTGTAAATTGATCACCACAGTAAATCTAGTCTTCATCTGTCACCAGGCAAATTTACAAAAATTACTGTTTTTGTGATGCAAACTTTAAGATCCGTTCTATTAGCAACTTTAAAGTGTACAGCACAATATTATCAACTATGCTAGCCATAGTCACCTTGCTGTATACTGTGCCCCTTAGACCCCTGATGTTTGGAGTGATTATCGATGTGGTTGTCTTAATGTCTATCATATTTGTTATTGCTTTATATTTTTGACCCTGTTTGTTTCTGTTTTTTTTCCTTCCCCTCTCTGCTTTCTGTGGTTTTAATTGAGCATTGTATATGTTTGCATTTTTTTTCTTTCCTTTGTTAGTATGACAATTGTACCTCTTTAAAGAAAGTATTTTTTAGTGGTCACCCTCGAGTTTGCAGTACGTATATATAAACAACCCAAGTCTGCTTTCAAATGGCACCATATTGCTTCATGTGTAGTATGAATACCTTATAATAAAGCATTCCTATTTAATTCTTATCCTTGCTCTGCTCTACATATGTTATATTTTTCCCTCTGGATTCTGTCAAGGTTTTTCTTTATCTTTGATTTTCTACAGCTTCACTATGATATACCTAGGTGTAGGTTTGGGGTCATTTATTCTGCTTGGTGTTCTCTGAGCTTCTCAGATTTGTGATTGGAATCAGTAATTTTCAGAAATTCTCAGACATTATTGCTTCAAATTTTTCTTCTTCTTCTCTCTTCCCTCATTATACATATGCTATACCTTTTGCAATTATACCACAGTTATAGGGTATTCTATTCTGTTTATTTCAGTGTTTTTAAAAATTTGCATTCAGTTTGGAAAGATTGTATTGAAGTATCTTCAAACTCAATGATTGCTGAGCTGTGACCTGTCTGCTAAGGAGCCCGTCACCGGCATTCTTCATCTCTGTTACAGTGTTTTTGATCTCAGCGTTTTGGGTGCTTCCTTAGAATTTCCATCTCTGCTGACTTTAGCCTTCTAGTCTTGCATGTTGTCTACTTTTTCCATTAGTGCCCTTAGCATATTGATCAGAATCATTTTAAAGCCTCAGTCTGACAATTCTAACATCACTGCGGTATATTAGTCTGGTTCTGATGCTCGTTCTGTCTTTTCAAACTTTTTCTTTTTGCCTTTTAGTACATTTTGTCGTTTTGTTGCTATTGTTGTTAAAAGCTGGACAGGAAGTGTTTGGTAAAAGGAACTGAACTGGTTCCCACAAAGTTCTCTGTTCCTCGGTTACCATTTTGGTAAGTTGTTTTTCTTTCTATTTACGTATTGACAGCCATTTGCCCTATGATCTCAGTTCTCTGATGGATACAAGAAAAGTGACTGATTTTCCATTTGTTCAGCTTTGTTATTATATGAATGAGAGTGATGACTCCCATGTTTCTTACCCACCAGACCAGAAACTGGAAGCTTGATTCCGTTGTTTCTGTTTTTCCTTCCTTCTCTTCCCCCTTCATACTTTTTTCCCATCTTTCCTCCTTTCCTTCCTCCTACGGCATGCCCTCTCCACCCTTTTCCTTCGGCAAGCTTTGCCAAAGTGGCCGCAGGGCGAATAACTGCAGTGTTACCTTACTAGTCACTTTCTCTGGTACTTTGGGGAGGTGGCACCCACGAGTTTCCACGTGCCCTCTCTGGGTCCCTGAGCATGAGTCTTGCTATTCCAGAGTCTCCCAAATTCAGAAAGGCCTCCCTTCCCTGAACTTGGCTGCACTTTACTTCTTTGGGACATATTAAGATGGACATGTTAGAACCAGGTGACAGAGGCTGTCTGAAGATTCCTCAGCCCTCCTAGCCTTGTCGAAGTTGGGGTCCTTTGCTGTGAAGGCTGCAACCATTCCCACGACCCTGACTCCTAAGGTGATCACGCTGATTCTGTGGCCGGGGTGACAGTGACAAGTGACAGAGGCAGGTGATGCTGCCCTCAAAAGGAAGGTGCGTTCTGACCTCCTGTTACTTTTCTAGGGATTGAAGAGTGGTGGTCCTTGGAGAAATTTCCCTCTAGTGGTCTTTTGATCATTTTAAGGTACAAAGGAGAAGGCAATGGCACCTCACTCCAGTACTCTTGCCTGGAAAATCCCATGGCTGGAGGAGCCTGGTGGGCTGCAGTCCATGGGGTCGCTGAGAGTCGGACGCAACTGAGCGACTGAACACACGGGCTGCAGGTGGCCAGTGCAGGGAACAGCAAGAGCACGGAAGGAATCCGGCAGATGGCTCCACGGGTCTGGGTGCTGCCCGTGAAGGGTGGGCAGCAAAGTCAGTGGTGGGAGGAGGGGCCCGTGGCCTGTGTGTCCCCATGAGCTGGGCTTTGTCCATAGGGAACATCCATTCTTTTCTCTCCACTTGAAGAAGCCCATTTGCCAGCTAGGTGCCCTGCCTTGGGGACAGACTCCAAGCCCCAGGCTTCCCTTCACCCCCTCCTCCACCCTCATTCCTCTGAGCTCCATCCACCCCCGCAACCATGGTGCCCAGCTCGGGGACACAGAGCGCTCTGTCCACATGTTTGGAAAGACACACCCACAGGAAACTGGCGTTGGCTGGCCCCATCCCTACAGAGAGATGCCCCTCACTGAGCACCTACTGTCTAGGACCTTCTCAACAGCGAGAAGAATGGCTGTGCTTCACAGATGGGGGAACTGGGGCCAACAGAACCCAGATCAGGGACTGCAGACCAGAGGGACTGACCTGGGACTGGCGTCCACATCTGCCTGCCTCTATTCTAACTGTGACGACTGCTGGCAACTTACTTAATTGTCTTTAGGTCTTGGGGCCTCAGTTTTTCCATCCACAAGTTCAGTTCAGTTCAGTCGCTCAGTCGTGTCCAACTCTTTGCAACCCCATGGACTGCAGCACGCCAGGCCTCCCTGTCCATCACCAACTCTCGGAGTTTACTCAAACTCGTGTTCATTGAGTCATCCAACCATCCATCCTCTGTAGTCCCCTTCTCCTGCTGCCCTCAATCTTTCCCAGCATCAGGGTCTTTTCCAATGAGTCAGCTCTTTGCATCAGGTGGCCAAAGTATTGGAGTTTCAGCTTCAACATCAGTCCTTCCAATGAGTATTCAGGACGATTTCCTTTAGGATGGACTGGTTGGATCTCCTTGCAGTCCAAGGGACTCTCAAGAGAGATCCACAAGATGGGGTAATAATAGCACCTGCAGCATAATCATTGGGAGACTTCGATGGGTTTGTCCTGTGAAAGGCTGACCATAGCGCCTGATGAGGGGTGTGGGTTGGCAGAATCGCCTTTCCCATCAGTAAGCACTCACTCTTCTTATGCCTCATCACCTGGAGGAGAGGATGATGTGGGATGTGTGATGGGCATCTTCAGTCTCCAAAGAGCCTTCTGTGTGTCCGGGGGAGTGGGCTCTTTTGGAGTGGCTTGCGGGTGCTGGAGACACTAACAGCAGAAGGTCTCCCTTTTGGTTTGTGTGTTTGTGGCTTGAAAAATTAAGTGATTTCTAAAGTAAGGTTGTCCTGGGGAACAGATGACCCCATGAGGGCCTTCTTGTCCTGGAAGGACTTTGGAGAGAAGCTGGAAGGCCATATGTGGGGGTTCCTACAGAGGAATGACAGGCTCCAGGTTCCCCGCCCACTGGCCTCGTCTTTGTTTACTTTATTTGTTCATAAAAATGATAATCCTCTTCATGAGGGCTCCACTGTCCTGATTGAATTATTTCCCAAAGGTCCCCATCCTAGTATACCATCACATCAGACATTAGGATTTTGACCTATGAACACTGGAGACACACAAGCATTCAGTCATTAGCTTGTGTGTGTGTACTCACTCCTTTGTGGTGTATGTGTGTGATGTGTACATTGCCTGTGTTTCAGGACAATGTGTACATTGTGGTATATGTGTGGTATGTGTGTGTGTATATGCAGTGTGCGTGTTTCTTTGCATGAATGTGTGGCTTGTATGTTGGGTGTGTGTTTCAGTATAATGTGTGCATTGTGAGGTGTATGTGTATGTTTATGTGATATATGTAGAACATCAACAGAATCCACCCCTGCCTGTTGCTAGAGGGATCCTCAGAGGTTCCTTGAATGCAAAAGGTATAATATAACCTGGACTAGCAAAGGAGGTCAGCCTGATGCAGAACCTGTGGTGAGAGGGTTCACAGCTGGGAGACTTGGTAGCAAGGGCCAAGAGTCCCAGCTCGGTGGGAGTGGGTGACCCTGGGCGTAGGGAGAGTCTTGGTGGGGTGGAATCTCGGCTCTGGTGGCCCTTGGAATGAGGGGGTCCTAGGTGAAGGGTCAGCCAGCCGGGGACTGGGGCGCCTGGCTGCTGTGATGAATGCCATCACTGGTGCCCCCAGCCATGGGGGCTGTGGAATCTGAGGGCGCCTCATTGTGCCCATGGTGACCATGGGTGGTACCCACCTCATAGCCTCTGAAGCACCTGGCAAGCTCTGCTGGCCTCCTGGTGGGGTTGGAGGAGTGATAAGTTCTCCTCTCCCCACTGGGCCCCCACTCCCAGTGACTCTGAGCTGTCTGGGCCTCAGCTTCCTCATCTGTAGAATGGGTCTGTTTTCCGTGGTGACTCCCAACCCCACTGGCCTCCTAGTCTGGGTGGTGACTGAGAGTCATCCTGATGAGGCTTGGGCTGCAAGGACACTCCGACCTTGCCTGTGGGGCCAAAGAGAGAGGAGACCTGGCCCGGGTCGAGTCCTGGGGACAATTAGGAGGTGGCCAGGGGTGGCTCTGCCTGGCAGGGGGAGATGTGTGCTGAGGACTGGAGGGGATGGCAGGCGTGGCCCACCGCGGCTCCTGCTGGCTCGGCTGCATGGAGGGCTGCCCTCTCTCCCTGTGGGCCCTGTCTTCTGCAGGTGGTCAGCAGGGAGTGGCAGGGGAGGGTCCCCCCAGTGCCCCTGGGTGAGGGGGCTGCGTGCAGGCCAGGAGACAGGAGAAGCCACAGTTAGGCAGGAAGGGGAGAGGGCTGGCCAGAGCCATCGCAGGAGGGGACACCTCTGAGAACCAGGGAGAACAAGGCTTGGTGGCTGGACACTTGAGGGTCAGGAGTCCTGGGGGCCAAGGTGAAGGCTGAGCGCCACCCAGAGGGTGTGGAACAGGGCCCAGGTGGCCAGGCGCTCCCGGATTGCTGGGGCCAGTGGCTGTTCTGTCATTACTTCTGAGGCCTGCCAGCTCCGGGGTCCTGGGGTGTGTGATGGGACGCAGAGGCCCTGGAATCCTGGCTGCAGGCGGTCTGCCCTGGATGCGTGGCCCCTACACTGTGTGTCTGGCCTAGGAAATGACAGAGGTTGGTGGCAGGGCTGGGCTGAGTGACTGAGCCCTGCTTCTCGTTCTGGGGCCCCCTTCCAGCCCTTCACACCTGAGCCACGAAAACGTGTCAGGACAGCCCTGACTCGGTTGACTTTACTTATCGCTTCTTACAATTTTTTGAAACTTCCACTGACTATTTCACACTCATGTTGAATAAGGAAAGAGTGTGGACAGTGTGCGTGAGCACTTTATTAATTTGCTATAATGAGAACGAGATGTCCTCAGAATGTTAATATTTTAGACCTTGCAGACTTTTTAAGTGTTAAAGGAATTATATTTACTCCATTTTTTTTCGGGGTGGAGGGTGTGGCCAAAAAACTGTGCTCTCTAGAAAAATCTTTGCTCTCTTTTCGTTTTCCTATCTGTTTGCCTCTTGCAGAATATCATCTGCCAGTTGTATGGTACGTTCTGCTATTGTTTTGCCCTTCTAATGTCCTTGCTCTTTAATTTTTTTTTTTTTTGAATGTAATTGCTTTACAATGTTGTATTAGTTTCTGCTGCACAGTGAAGTGAATTTGTTTCCCTTCTGCTCTGAGCTGGGCGGACAGACCCCTCAGCTTGCTAGCCCTGTGTGTGAATCATGAGATGGTAGGCTATGAGAGAGGGAAGGACAGGGGAGTTGCCTGCGGGGTGGTGTGTGCTGGCTTATGACTGAGTGAAAGGCAGCCAGAAAAGCGGCACAGCTCAGCGTTAAGAAGCTAAGTTATCTTAAGTCAGTAAGTCATTAAACAAAGTGTGCCCTGAGCTTTCCTCACCTCCTTCCCAATGTATTGCTTTTCAGTGGCTGCCATAAAGAATTCCCACAAATGGAGTGGCTTAAAACAACAGAAGTTTACTTTCTAACATGTTTGGGAGGTCAGAAGTCCAAGGTCAAGGTCACCCTAATCGTAGATGCTCTCATCTTGGGATCTTCAACTTGACTACATCTGCAGAGACCCTTTTTCTAAACCAGGGCAGGTTCCCGGCTGCCAGGAATAGGATGTGAACATATCTTTTGGGGACCACCGTTCAGCCCACTCTAGACCTCATCAGCCAGAAGCTGACCCATGTTGCTTGGGACCTGCTGCCCAACCAAGCGCCCTCAGAGTCACGCTTAAACTCTTTCCAGGGCCAGCGTCACCGGCGCACAGCGAGGTCATAGAGGCCGTCAGGGGGCCCACCTCTTGGTTTAATGCTGTGTCATCATCATGAAAGTCTGAATAGCTTTTGAACCCAGACCCTTGCATTTCCATTTCACACTGGGCTGCACATTCTAAAGCTAGTCTTGGCCCGGTGTGTGATCTGCAGGTCCCAGGAGCCTGACACATTTGCAGCCCTTGTCTCCTCCACTGATGACTTGAGTGATATTTGTTACAGGTCCAATACCCTGGTTCCTCTTTCTTTTTAGCACCAGTCACAATCCAGGGTTATTTATGTGTTCACTTCCCTGGTTGTCTCCCTGGCTAGAAACTTGTGTGATGGCCAGGACCCCATCTGGTCCTCCGTTGCCTCCCAGGGCTAGCGTGATTTCTGGAATGTGCCTTCTTGGCACCGCTTCCCTTCCCAGCGTGGTGCCGAGCAGCCATATCCTGGTTGAGACTCTTGGGCTCCTCTGTGAGGAGCTGTGCTGGGCTCTGCGGGTTGCCGTAGGCTCTAAATGAAAAGCTGTGGCACAGAGTGGGCAACAGGCTCATCTCAGGTGGAAGCATGACCCACAGTTGCTCCTGGGGGTCAGGCCTTTGCAGAAGTCATTGGCTGTGGGCTGATAATAGTAACACTGTGTGGCACTCTAAGCCTTGGGCTGGACTGGCCTTGGGTGTGTTCTTGACACAAGGCCAAGTTTGACTGGGCCCAGAACCCTGGGTACCTTCCCCTCTTGCGTCCCATTCAACATCACACTCAACATTTATTGAGGCCCTGGCCTGGCAGATGTTGAAGGTAGGTGTCAAGAGCAGTAGGCTTGGCCTTAGCTTACTGGAGTCTATTTGTCCTGGAAATACTGAGCTCAGACTTTGGGCTGAGCACGGGTGAAGCAGACAAAGCTCTAAGTCAAGTCCTGTCCTTGAGTGGCTGATTGTCACGTGGGGCTGACAAATGAGCAAACACATAGGGCAGCCCTCAGCCTGTAGTTGGGGGCGCTCATAGGAGGCACCTGACCAACGTGGAGGGCATCTGGGGAGGCTTCCTGAAGGAGGCATAATGGGAGTTGGCCGTGAAAAGGGGTGGGGAATTGGCTTTCTCTGTCAGAGAACTGCATCACCACGGCCCCTGCTGGGGAGTGTATCGGGCCTGGAGTGTGAGGTGGCTGCGGGAGGGGTGGGGGGGGTGTGTGTGGCGTGACTCAGACTCTGAAAGGCTTGCACCCCTTCAGGGGTCAGGGTTCTCTTCAGAGGCGGCCTGGGCCTTAGATGGCTTCTAAGCAGGAGAGTCTCTGTGACTTTCCCTTTTGAAGCCTCAGTTTTCTCATCTATAAAGTGGGGGATGTGTGCTGAGCTTCTAATGAGATGACACACTTTTCCAGGGGGTGCTATGGTTGGGGTAAGAAACTGGGTCATCCCCAGGCACAGCCTCCTATCTCTGCCCTTTGGCTCTCCTGTTCTTGGGGTCACGAAAGCCTGACCCAGGGGGCCTTGGGTCCAGCCGGTCCAGGGTCTGATAAAAAGGTGGTGTCTGGGACTGGTCCCGGAGACTTAATAGCCACTGTTCTCACAACCCCCAGACACTCCTGGGTTTCCGTTCCCGGCCCCACTGCTGTCCATGGCCGGGTTGCCGTCCCAGGGTCTCACGGAGTGGTGGTCCAGTCTGGCTGCCTGTGTCCAGCCTGTTGTGCTGCCTTGGGTGGGTGCTTTGCTTCCCTGGGCTCAGAGCCTCATCTGAAACCTCCCTTTTCCCAAGCATCTTCAGTGATCATGGGAGGGGCTGCTGGGAAGGAAAGGGGCCTTCCCGTTTGTCAGGCTGTGGCAGTGTGATGCCAGGTGGGCTGTGCCTGGATACATGGCTTCCAGCAGTGCCCAGATCCAGCACAGGTCACCTTGACCTTCATGGAGACAACTGGAGGCTGCGTTGCTCTTCCTAATAGGTTTAGCTTTGTTTTGTTTAGTGAGTGTCTTCACTGGGCTAGGCACCATGCCAGCACTTCAAATTCTGGTTCCTATGAAGTGAGTGCTGTGGGTCCCCTTAAA
Organism: Madoqua kirkii; assembly: GCA_006408675.1. Classification (NCBI taxonomy): domain Eukaryota; kingdom Metazoa; phylum Chordata; class Mammalia; order Artiodactyla; family Bovidae; genus Madoqua; species Madoqua kirkii. The sequence goes on from SJYC01064787.1 coordinate 41,975, forward strand.
CAGATGTGAAAACCGAGTCTTTGAGAAGTTCAGGGATTTGCCCAGGACCAGTGACTCAGGTGGTAAAGAATCCCCCTGCCAATGAAGGAGACCCAGGTTAGATCTCTGGGTCAGAAAGATCCTCTGGAGAAGGGAATGGCAACCCACTCCAGTATTCTTGCCTGGAGAATCCCCATGGACAGAGGAGCCGGGTCACAAAGAGTCAGACACGACTGAGTGACTAACACTTTCACTTTCATGAAGTCAGTCACATGGGTCCCATTAAACAGATGTGAAAACCAAGTCTTAGAGAAGTACAGTGATTCAGTCCCAGGTCTGCCTCATTCTAAATGATGGCCCTTTGCCCTTTTCTGGGGTGACAAGGGCATCCTGCAGAATGGTCAGCTGTGTCCTGGGGGTGTCGCCTTTGACATTTTCTCTTGGGGAAGCATCTTTCTCTTCCGGGCAGCCGTGATTGCACCTGGAGGGCAGCTGGCCGCAGCAGCTTCTTTCTCCTGTCCTTCCCAGCTAGAGCCAGCTAGTTTCCTGAAACTTGCTCACTCACCTTCCTTTGGGGCTTACCTCATAGCGCAGTTGGTAAAGAATACACCTGCAATGCAGGAGACCCCAGTTCGATTCCTGGGTCGGGAAGATCCCCTGCAGAAGGGACAGGCCACCCACTCCAGTATTCCTGCCTGGAGAATTCCATGGACTATACAGTCCATGGGGTTGCAAAGAGTTGGACACGACTGAGCTTCATTTCACTTTCACTTCATCTTCCTTTAAGAAAAGCAGCATCATTTTTCCAGTAAAACAATAATAGAAAATTCAGTTTACTCGGAAGAGTATAAAGCAAAAAAGTAGCTGCTGGTGCATCATCACTAGGCTGTCCCTGCTGACACCTGGGAGGTGTGCCTACCTCCTCCTCACCCCTGTGTCCCCAGAACACAGGGCCTGCCGCTGGCAGCTGCTCAACACATAGTTGTGATGAAATGTAAAAGATGAACAGATACAGTTCAGAAAATTGCGATCACAGATCATATTTGTCCTTTGACGCTGGCTTTTTCACTCTTTACGATGCTAGCCTTTCTCCCTGTGGGGTTTGCTCTCACCGCCTGGATGTAATTTACCTGACCCGTCTGTTGTGGCTGAGCGTTTCGTTGCTGGGAAGAACATCCGAGTGTTCGTCCAGAGACCGAATCTCTGCTTAGCTAAAGTGCATTCCTAGAAGGGGCGTTGTGGAGCCACAGGGTGGAACAGAGGGAGCAACCTCCCCTTTCCCAGGTGTCTGGAAGATGCTTCCTGCTCCTCGGGCTGTAGGGGAGACACACAGCAGAGGCCGATTTTTGACAAGTGCTGCGGTTGCAGGAGTAGGCAGGTCAGAGGAGAGAGGAATGAATTATCGTTTGTGCTCTGGTAAGTCCAGTTGGAGCAAATGGAGTTCATCCTTCTCTGAAGACAGCATGTACCTTTCTGGAATCGATGTGGGGTGGAGGGGGGGTGGAGGTTGATTACCCCAAATAAACCGCCGTGGCGCGCTGAGAGACAGTTCTGTCTCCTGTTCAAGTGTAACTGGCCTCCATTACTGCCTTCCCAGATTCTGAGCTGGATGGACATCCCGGGACCCCAGGGCTAGCAGGTCATGCTGGACTGGAGTTCACGGCCATTGCACGTCCCTGGCCCACCAGACCCACTAGCACTGACAAGACCCCCCCCCACTCCCCATCCCACACTTCCCCTGGGCCCCTCCTGACTCCACCCCACCAAGCAGCCCCTGCCCAGGCCACGGACCCCATGTTGCTGAATCCGATGGCCACTTTCCAGTCTTCCTCCTCACCTCTCAGGAGCAGCTGCTGTCGGGTCCTTATTCTTCTAGAAATTCTTTCCTTAGCTTTCCTGGTTCTCCGTTTTTCTCCTTCAATCTGCAGACTTCTCGTTTACTGCTTTCCTTGCTGATTTCATATCTCCTCCCTGACCTCCCAAGGTTGGTCTTCCACCACTCTGGCATGCTCTCTTGTTTTCCTCTCTCCATTTTCTCCCAAGACTTCCCTGGTGACAGACAATGAAGCATCTGCCTACAACGTGGGAGACCCAGGTTTGATCCCTGGATCAGGAAGATTCCCTGGAGAAGGAAATGGCAACCCACTCCAGTACTCTTGCCTGGAAAATCCCATGGACGGAGGGGCCGGTAGGCTACAGTCCATGGGGTTGCAAAGAGTCAGACACGACTGAGTGACTAAACTTTCTTTTCCACTTACTAGCTGTGTGGCCTTAGGTAGCTTAATACTTAGCTTTTCTGCAACTCACTTGTCTCATCTCTATGATAGGTCTGGTAACTACCTACCTCTCCAGGTCCTGCAAGGATGATACGCTTCCCTTCTCTCATCACAGGGTTCAGCATGTAATAGGTGCCTTGCAACTGTCTTCTGTGGTCACGCATTCATTCTCTCACTCACTCAGCAAGTGTTGATGGGGTACCTCTTGCATGCTGGGCTCTGTACTAAGTGTGGAGAAGACCGAGGGAACTAAACAGATGTAGGCCCTGCTTACTTGAAACTCACATCTCCGGGTAGGGGAAATAGACAGGAAGTAAGCGAATGTCCATTTGTCACATGGAAAGCAGCAACAAGGCAGAGCGAGGGGCAGGGGGCCCAGAGTCAGGTCACAGTGCAGAGCAGCCTGGGGTTGGCTGGGCACAGCGCTGGGAGCTGGGAGCCTGTACTGTCTTGCCCCAGACTGGCTTGGGCACCTCCGCTGGGCCCAGAGCTGGCTGTTCTAGGCAACCAGTGCTGGGCTAGTCCTGGGAGTGCAGAGGAGACTGCTAACCATAAAGGTTAGACTCCATTAAAGGAGTCTGAAAGCCCAGTTTCCAGAGTGCGGTCCTTATCCCTCCTCCGGCTTTGTGCTCTCGGAACACACTGTGATACCCGGTGGGCTGTACCTCGATACCATGGGACCCCCTAGGGTCCTGCCTTAGGATCTGGCATCTGGTGACTGAGGCTCAGTGACATTTGCAGACCAAGGCTTACAGTTGCTTAGGTGGCATAGTCTCATCTTGACGAGGCCAGGACTGGACCAGACAGAGCTACTTGGTGAGGACTGGTCACAGGGAACCTCACCTGGGAGCATGGGAGACATGCAAATCGGCTTTCTGGGAGGTGGTCCCAGGGCCATAATAAGCTTCCAGGTGATTCTGATGCAGCCCTAGCTGGAGAAGTGCTCGGTCGGTTTCGACTGGCAGGGCATCCTTGGGTTAGCAGTGCAGGCTCTGGGAGGGAGGCCTCGGTGATGGCTGGCTGCACTCCTGTTAGAGTGCCCCAGGCAAGAGGCACAATACCCCCGCCCCCTCGCCCCCACCGCCTCTGCTGACCTGGCCTCCTTCTTCTCCCAGGACCCCAAGTGATGGTGGTTTACACGGAGGAGGAGCTGAGCCCTGAGAGACTGGTTAGCACGGCGGAGCTGGGAGCGGTGCCTGCTGGCTGGCGGGAGTGAACGCAAGATCTCAGCATCTCAACTTGAGAGGAAGCATGTCTAAGAAAGGCCGGAGCAAGGGCGAGAAGCCCGAGATGGAGATGGACCCGGTGCAGATGGCCAACGAGGAGCTGCGGGCCAAGCTGACCAGCATTCAGATCGAGTTCCAGCAGGAAAAGAGCAAGGTGGGAGGGGCGCGGGTCTCCCGGCTCAGGTGAGGGGTGGGCTGTGAATTCCTGGTGGACAGACTGCCCCAGGAGGGTGTGTCCCAGGGCTGGGGTGAGAGTAGGCACTTCCACTCTCCAAGCCTCAACTTGCCTCTCAATAAAATGGGTATAACATCAGTACAGAGGCCACATGGGTGCAAATCCTGTCCCATCCCCCACCTTTGGCTCTGATCTCAGGCCAGTTACTTCACTCTCCATACTGTAACTCGCCTCACCTGCAGGATGGGATCATAATAAGGCCACGTGATGGGCCAACGGTCAGGAGTAAGGGTGTAAATACAGATACATGAAGGGCTGGGTATGGAGCCTGGCTCTGTGATGGGAGCCTTTGCTCTGGTAAGGCAGGTATGAGCTTTGGAGCCAGTCAGTGCAACACCCAGTTGGGTGCCAGTCAAAGGGCAGGCATGATGGGCAGCCAGTGACAGTGGGAGGAGCCCAGGCTTTCTAATCTTGCAAACTTGGCTTTAGACCTCACCTAGGCTCCTGACTGACTTCACAGTCTTAGACAAGTGACCTGGAGTCTTGAACCTCTGTTTTCTCATCTGTAACATGGTGTCATAACGGCCGCCCGATTTAAGGTTATCTTGGGCTTTCATGGTAGCTATCAGTAAAGAATTTGCCTGCAGTGCAAGAGACCCAGGTTCGATTCCGGGGTCGGGAAGATCCCCTGGAGAAGGGCATGACAGTGTACTCCAGTATTCTTGCCTGGAGAATCCCATGAACAGAAGAGCCTGGCGGACCACAGTCCGTGGGGTTGCAAGAGTCAGACACAACAGCCATTAAACCACTACCAAAGATCTGTAAAGAAAGCTGAGTCCCAAAGAATTGATGCTTTTGAACTGTGGTGTTGGAGGAGACTCTTGAGAGTCCCTTGGACTGCAAGGAGATGCAACCAGTCCATCCTAAAGGAGATCAGTCCTGAGTGTTCACTGGAAGGACTGATGCTGAAGCTAAAACTCCAACACTTTGGCCACCTGATGGGAAGAACTGACTCACTGAAAAAGACCTTGATGCTGGGAAAGATTGAAGGCAGGAGGAAAAGGGGACGACAGAAGATGAGATGGTTGGATGGCATCTCCGACTCGATGGACGTGAGTTTGAGTAAGATCATGGACATAAATTGATGATGGACAGGGAAGCCTGGCATGTCATAGTCCATGAGGTCACAAAGAGTCGGACACAACTGAGTGACTGAACTGACCTGAACTGAAAGATCTCAGATGATGGAAACAAAGCCCACCTTGCACAGCCACGGTTCTTTATGCTGGTGTGGTTCTGACCCGGGTGGTTTGAAGGCCAAAGCAGGCAAGGTGGGAGGTGTTCTGCCAGCCCAGAGAGGAGCCGCCACTTGTGTGAGAAGAGAAAGAGGATGGGATTTGGGCTTTTTCCTGGGGGACCCATCTGGGAACCTTGTCTGGCTGGGGACACGGAGGTTGTACCCTCAGGCCCGCAGGTCCCCTCCTGCCCTGCCCACAGACCTGAGGGTGGGGAGGGCCTGCCGCGGGAGTAGCTGCAGGTGTCTGGTTGAGAGCTGGAACTCTGGCAGCAGCTGGAGTGCTGAGCAGGGTCCAGTTTCCGGGTGGGGAGGGGGGCAGAGGCTTGGTCCTTGGCTCTGAGCCCAGCTCAAGATGGCAGAGAACAGAGGCAGAGTCCCTGAGCTGGACCGACTCGATGGACGTGAGTTTGAGTAAGATCATGGACATAAATTGATGATGGACAGGGAAGCCTGGCATGTCATAGTCCATGAGGTCACAAAGAGTCGGACACAACTGAGTGACTGAACTGACCTGAACTGAAAGATCTCAGATGATGGAAACAAAGCCCACCTTGCACAGCCACGGTTCTTTATGCTGGTGTGGTTCTGACCCGGGTGGTTTGAAGGCCAAAGCAGGCAAGGTGGGAGGTGTTCTGCCAGCCCAGAGAGGAGCCGCCACTTGTGTGAGAAGAGAAAGAGGATGGGATTTGGGCTTTTTCCTGGGGGACCCATCTGGGAACCTTGTCTGGCTGGGGACACGGAGGTTGTACCCTCAGGCCCGCAGGTCCCCTCCTGCCCTGCCCACAGACCTGAGGGTGGGGAGGGCCTGCCGCGGGAGTAGCTGCAGGTGTCTGGTTGAGAGCTGGAACTCTGGCAGCAGCTGGAGTGCTGAGCAGGGTCCAGTTTCCGGGTGGGGAGGGGGGCAGAGGCTTGGTCCTTGGCTCTGAGCCCAGCTCAAGATGGCAGAGAACAGAGGCAGAGTCCCTGAGCTGGGGTGATGAAGACTGGGCTTCTGGAGCTTGGGGACACGTATGCCCCTTCCCGTGCCCAGACTCTCACGCGTTCCAGAGGCAGTGCAGCCACAGTCTTTCAGCACAGCTGCCTGCGGTGCAGCCTGTCCACGCCCTGCCCAGCCCAGGAAGGATTCGCCTGCCCAGGATCTCCCGGGGTTATCTGCTGCCCAGCTGGGCCTGAGCAGCTGACTAGGAAGGAGCAACAGCAGCTGTGTCTGTGGGACCAGTGTCATTTGACCAGGTCTCCATCCCACCTCCACCACCTAACCTGCCTTGAGGTCTTGGGGCAAGCCAGGTAGCTGCCTTATGCCTCAGTTTCCCCATCTGTTAAATGGGGACATCTGATGTGTCTGCCTCTCTGGTTTGTTTAAGGAATGAATAAGGGTCACATCCAGGCCCCGGGCACTGCCTGTCACGTTGTAGTTACTCAGGGGTTGGCAGACATTTCTTACATGTCTGCTATGCACGCCACACCAGGTACCGTGGAGAGCCTCCTGACCTCGCATCTAACCTGTGAGGTTAGATGAGGCTCTCCCCACTTTGTTGTCCTTTAGTTGCTAAGTCGTGTCTGATTTTTTGTGACCCATGGACTGTAGCCTGTCAGGCTTCTCTGGCCATGGGATTTCCCAGGCAAGAATACTGGAGTGGGTTGCCATTCCCTTCTCCAAGGGATCTTTCTGATTCAGGGATCAAACCCGCATCTCCTGAATTGGCAAGCAAGCAGGTTCTTTACTGCTGAGCCACCTGGGAAGCCCTCTTCTCCCTCACTTTAAAGGTGAGCAGACTGAGGATCAGGGAGGAGAGGTGGCCAGGTTTCCGTAAACAAAATACCACAGACTCGGAGGCTTCGACCACAAAGATTTATTTTCTCATAGTCCTGGAGGTTGGGAGTCTGAGATAAGGTTTCGGGCAGAGTTGGTTTCCTCCTGGAGCCTCTCTCCTCGGCTTATAGATGGCCGTCATCTTCCTGCATCCTCAGATGGTCTTCTCCACCTGGGTCTGTGTTCTAATCTCTTCTTATAAGGGTACCAGTTGTATTGGATCGGGACCCCACCCTCATGACCTCATTTAACTTGGTTACCTCTTTTTTAAGACTGTCTTCAAATACAATCACATTCTGAGGTTCTGGCAGGGGGGCAGGGAGTTGGTTAGAACAACCACACAGGAATTCGGTAGACATAATTCAGCCCATCACAGCAGGACAGTCCGGTCGTAGGTGTTGGCACAGGGCTGGAAGCCTGGCCTACGAGAACCCCAGGCTGGGCCCCCCTGTCCCCAGCACCTCCTGCCACCACATGCCCTGGCTGCTGTGTTCTCAATCCAGCCACCTCGTGGCCCTTCCAGGGGAGTGCGGACAGGGTTTCTGTTCTTGGAGAATTCAGCAATGTGTTTACTGGCTGGTATGACACCTGTGAAAGTCACTCAGTTGTGTCAGACTCTTTGTGACCACATGGATTATACAGTCCATGGAATTCTCCAGGCCAGAATATTAGAGTGGGTAGCCTTTCCCTTCTCCAGGGGATCTTCTGGACCCAGAAATCAAACTGGAGTCTCCTGCACTGCAAGTGGATTCTTTACCAACTGAGCTATCATGACAA
>SJYC01064788.1:0-20409 GCA_006408675.1 Madoqua kirkii
AGAATATTAGAGTGGGTAGCCTTTCCCTTCTCCAGGGGATCTTCTGGACCCAGAAATCAAACTGGAGTCTCCTGCACTGCAAGTGGATTCTTTACCAACTGAGCTATCATGACAAGCATACATATAAACCTTAAACCTTACAATTGCATGTAACTGTTACCTCTATATGATCTTGTGATATCCAGTTTTGATGTTGCCTTTACAGTGCTGTTACTTCAGCAGAGGAGCCCATAGAATCAAGGGCTGTTGGGAACACACCTGTTGGTTCTTCGAGCCCCCCTGGGCCTGTGCCCCAGGCCTGGGCTGGGCATTTGGAGGTGACTCAGAAATGACCCCACTCACAGACAGGCTGTGTGCTAAGATGCTCAGGGAGCTAGGTGGATAACAGTACTTGGCTTGTGGCACCAGAGATTTTAGGAAACCATGCAGTGGTCAGAGGGGCCTGAGACAGCTTTGCTTTCTCTCTCCAGAGGTGGTGTGGAGCCAGCTCTGAAGGATTTTGCTAGCTGGGGAGAAAGGGAGCAGGAGTCACACCATCCCAAGTATCCAGCATCACCTGGGGGCTTCCTCAGTGTCACCTGGGGTGCCAGGCCACTGGGGGCAGAGTCCCTGGCTTGTTGAAGCCCACAGTCTGGGGTGGGTAGGGGCAGAGAGGGCAGTGGTCAGCACATGGGCTCAAGATGGACATGGAGCTTCCAGCTGCTGCCCACCACTAACAGCTGGTGATTCTTGCAGTGAGCAGCCCGTCCTGGCCTTGATCTACCCTGGGTCAGGGACTAATCCAGCTACAGAAGCGAGTCAGGCCCCATCCTGCCCTTCAGGGGCTGGCCCAGTGAGTATGCTGGGAGGGTGAACTGGGATGTGTTCTGTGCGGTGATGGAGGGAATCACACTCCAGGGACCCGAGGAGGCCCTGACCCAGTCGAGGAAGGCTTCCAGACCCTCCTGGAGAATGGAGGGAAGGCACCAGGCAGAGGGACCAGTGAGCCTCGGAGCCGGGAGCCCCAGGGGAGTGGATGCTGCATTGATTATTTACAAACTGCCAGGCCCATCATCCTTTTTGTTCTTTCGCCCAGTCCACGGCTGGTTATTGAGCATCTGTTACGTGCCATGCTCTGTCCCAGAAACTGCGCTGCCCTGGAGACCCTCTGCCTGAGCTGGTGTCTAGTGGGGGAGGTGGGGAGCAAAGGCCAGGAGATTAACGTGTGATATCTGTGCCATAGTGAAAAGTGTCAAGAAAGTAAGGCTGGATAAGCAAGTGGAGATTAGTGGGATTGGAGTAGGGGTGGCTCTTCTGGGAGGTGGTTGGCAACACAGGGGCACTGCAGGTGGGGGAGGGCAGGCCCTGCAGAGACCTGGCCGGAAGCCCTCCAGGCAGAGGGAACAGCTCGGGAAAAGGCCTGCAGGTGGGAAGGTGTCTGTGTGTCTGAGGTGCAGTGGGCAGGGAGATGGCCTGAGCTGGGTAGTCACGGAGGAGGGCCAGAGAGCTACAAGCCAGGGTCAGTCCTGCGGGCCGGGGAGGACTCAGGCCTGGGTGTTGCATTACAGAGCTCTCAAGGGTTTCTGTTTGTGTTCTTTTGTATTTTCGTATGTATCTATTCAATCCTTCATATCACTACGAACTCTCATTTTATACTTTGGGTTGTCATCCAATACTGTTAGGTTGGCCAAAATGTTCGTTTGGTTAATGAATACATCATTCAATGAAGTTCTTGGTGAAAATGAAAAATGACTTTTATTTTCACTTAAAACTGAGTGGACTTTTTAGCCAACCCGATAGCTTATTTTGCTCAAACCGTTCCAGCTTTGGCCACTGGATCTCTTCCAGCTGGCTCCTGTGTCCCTCTGACACCCCCGCCACTGTGGCCTTTGTTAATTTCTTCTTGGGCACACCTCTACTTTCTGGTCCTGTAAGGTGCTCCTGGTTCATTTTGGATGTTCCCTGCCCCATTCTTAGAGCCACTCATCAAGGCCTTCTGGTCGCTTTTATTGGAAAATGGCGTGAGAAACCAAGATCTGGGCACTGGGGGCGCTCACCACCGCTGCATGCCATTACTTCTGGGCTTAGCTAGAAGAGCAAGGAAGTGTATGCATATATGCTAACTGTGTAGGTATACATATCTAAGCTATTTCTTAATGTAACCTCTAAATGTATATTAAGTTAAAGGTATCCCCAGCCTAATCCACTACCACTTGGATCCTCTGGCCTCCTCCCCTTGCTTATGCTGACCTCTCCCCAGCAGAGAGAGCCTGACCCCACCACCCACTTAGTTACTCAACACTTTGCACACACAGTGGTTTCAGAACAATTAACCTGCACCCTAAGAATTCAGAGGGCAGTGGAGGGAAATATCTAACATATGCTGGCCACCAGGGGGCGACGCAGGGGCGCGTGCACAGGGGCAGAGGCAGGGCGATTGGTGAGGTGACTGCCCTGGTCTCTTACAGGGCTGCGGCTGCCAGCTTGAGCCAGCGTGGTCGCAGGGATGGGTTGAGGAGCGGGGGAGACAGCCAAGCGGAGGCTGACTTCACTGTGCCCACTGGAGGGTGGGGTGGGCAGCGTTCTTCCCACCAGCCCCTCCTGCCTCGATGCGGGCCCTTTCTCGGTCATGTTGCTCTTGCTGCATTTAGAGCCCAGGTGCTGAGACAGGCTGGTAAGGTCCCCTCTCTCCTGCTGTCCCTCTGGACTTGGTGGGATGGCTTAGAGGCGTCTGGCGAGTGAGATGACACGTGACTTCTGTCACCCTGCTCAGCTGGATGGAGTACGGAGGGGGCGCTCTGTGCACACCTGGGGCGGCCCCCGCCTCACCGTGCTACACCTGGGTCCTTGCCTGGGCTCGACCCTGGGCTTTTCTAGGTAGAGCTGGTAGGACCAGCAGGGTCTTCTCCTCCGGCCCATCCACTGTGAGCATCCCTGGCCCCTCTGTTACTGTTAGCGTCAGCTGCCCCCTCTGCCCCTCCCAGGGACAGGCCTAGCCTCCCCAACCCTCAGACTGCCCTGCACACACCTCTGTTCACACTGTCCACATCCCTCCTTCCTTTATTTATGGGGAATCAAACTTCCCTTATCCGCTCATCCACTTTCAGCTTTCATCCTCCCAAGAGTCTTCAAGGGGCAGCTGTTGATGGACTTGTTTCACAGGGAAGGATCTGGGAGGTTTTATAGTCAGGGTTCTTCAGACAGAAAAAGAACCAATAGGAGAGAGAGATGGAGGGGGATTTTTTTTTTTTCCAAGAAGGTGACTCACCTGGTCCTGGAGGCTGACAAATCTGAAATCTGCAGAGCAGGCAGGCTGGAAATTTCAGGGAGCATGGATCTCACAGTAATGAGGCAGGGCATTCCAGTCTTTTCTGTTAAGGCCATCAACTGATTTAAGGCCTTAAGTGAGGTCCACTCACATTATAGAGGCTCATTTGCTTTACTCTGGGGCTGCTGATTTAAATATTAATCATTAAAAATACCTTCACAGCAGCGTCTAGACTCATGTTTGGCTGAGTGACCTGGTACCACAGCCCTGCCCAGTGGACACGTAACCATTAACTATCTTGAGGTTAGGTAATTTGCCAAGGGGAATGCATTCATAGGCACAGATTCAGAATCTGACAAGATCCCATCCTTTTGACTTGAGATCACTGTCAGTGTTAACCCAGGGAGTCAGGGCAGAGTTGCTCCCTTGGAAGGAGCATGCTGCGAGCACTTAGTCCCTCCCTGGGAAATCACGTTCAGTATTTAAAGTTCTGGCATCCTGGCCCTTAGTCCCTTAGGAAGAGGCCCATTCTAACTCTCAGGCAAAATGGGCCTTCTGACTGGGTGCATGTTTTAACCATTAACTATCTTGAGGTTAGGTAATTTGCCAAGGGGAATGCATTCATAGGCACAGATTCAGAATCTGACAAGATCCCATCCTTTTGACTTGAGATCACTGTCAGTGTTAACCCAGGGAGTCAGGGCAGAGTTGCTCCCTTGGAAGGAGCATGCTGCGAGCACTTAGTCCCTCCCTGGGAAATCACGTTCAGTATTTAAAGTTCTGGCATCCTGGCCCTTAGTCCCTTAGGAAGAGGCCCATTCTAACTCTCAGGCAAAATGGGCCTTCTGACTGGGTGCATGTTTTATTTCCGTGATTGTTTGATGTAAGGAGACTTGTGTCTTTGCCTGGTGGGTTTGATTTGCTTTTTCCCTGCTGTTTTAAGTAAAGATTTGTCCATCCTACGTAACACTGTAAAACTCCCACCTAATATTAATTTCAGCATGTTGGTGTGCTATAAATAGTGTGGTCCAGGGGAAATAATGCCACTTTTCATGGAAACAGTCTGTACTTGAGAGACACATTTGTTTCGGTTCTTCGGAGATGGGTGTCATTTAGAAAGCAAATGGATTCTTGTGTAATGTATGTAATTGTGTGATATTTGAAATGGAAAGATCGAATAAAGCCTTTGGGGGTATTTGAAGAAAACACTCCCTTGGCACATCTTACAAGGAAAGTTTTGTTTGCTGAATAGATGAATACGTTCTGGTGGGGCTGGCAGCCTGGCATCTGCACAACACTTTCTCTGGGGCCAGGGACCTGGGAGGAAAGCCTTGCTCAGCCCCTTAGCAGCCCCTCACCCCAGGCAGGTCACTGGGACATCTCTGAGCCTTGGTTGCAGGTCACTGGGACATCTCTGAGCCTTGGTTGCTCAGTCATATCCAACTCTTTGTCACCCTACGGACTATAGCCCGCCTTGCTCCTCTGTCCGTGGGATTTCCCCAGGCAAGAATATGGAGTGGGTTGCCGTTTCCTCCTACAGGGGATTTTCTCATCCAGGAATCGAACCCATGTCTCCCACATCTCCTGGATCAGCAGGCAGATTCTTTACCACTGAGCCACCTGGGAAGTCCAAACCTTGGCTGCCTTGGGAAAAACAGTTGCCCCCTTCCTGGGGTGATGAGGGGGTTCATGCTGCTATGGCACTGGAGCCCCCCATCCTGGCAGGGGATTGAGGGCACCTCCGTTCCCTCCACCTCCACCCCTTCCTACCTTCACCTGCTCCGTCTCTAACTCCAGAGCTCAGGGCAGGATCACTAGAAATGTATTTCTGGTCTACACTTTGATGAGACAGATGATTACTGCAGGGCATATTTTGTGACTGATAAATTGTCCTTCCTCGGGAAAACTCCAAATCGGAGGGGATGTCAGAGTCTGACCCTCCTCCAACACCTTCAGATGGTTTTCCACGGCTGGGGAAATCTCAGTAAAACAGTAGGGAAGAGTCTCGGTGAGGCTGATGGAGGTGGCGGCAGGGGAAACTGGAGGGTGGGGGCCCAGGAGGGTCTCAGGGGCCTGTCATACAAAAAAGGACTTGGGGAGGTGGCAGTGAGCCTGGGCGGCACCCCCCGTCCTGGCCCTGACCCTGACCGAGTCTCCCCGCTCTGGCCGCAGGTGGGTAAGCTGCGCGAGCGGCTGCAGGAGGCCAAGCTGGAGCGTGAGCAGGAGCAGCGACGGCACACAGCTTACATCTCGGAGCTCAGGGCCAAGCTGCACGAGGAGAAGACCAAGGAGCTGCAGGCACTGCGCGAGGTGCTCATCCGCCAGCATGAGCAGGAGGCGGCGCGCACGGCCAAGATCAAGGAGGGCGAGCTGCAGCGGCTGCAAGCCACCCTGAACGTGCTGCGTGACGGCGCGGCTGACAAGGTCAAGACGGCGCTGCTGGCCGACGCGCGCGAAGAGGCGCGCAGGGCCTTCGACGGTGAGCGCCTGCGGCTGCAGCAGGAGATCCTGGAGCTCAAGGCAGCGCGCAAGCAGGCGGAGGAGGCGCTCAGCAACTGCATGCAGGCCGACAAGACCAAGGCGGCCGACTTGCGCGCAGCCTACCAGGCGCACCAGGACGAGGTGCACCGCATCAAGCGCGAGTGCGAGCGCGACATCCGCCGGCTGGTACGTGTGCTGACCAGGAATCGAACCCATGTCTCCCACATCTCCTGGATCAGCAGGCAGATTCTTTACCACTGAGCCACCTGGGAAGTCCAAACCTTGGCTGCCTTGGGAAAAACAGTTGCCCCCTTCCTGGGGTGATGAGGGGGTTCATGCTGCTATGGCACTGGAGCCCCCCAGTCCTGGCAGGGGATTGAGGGCACCTCCGTTCCCTCCACCTCCACCCCTTCCTACCTTCACCTGCTCCGTCTCTAACTCCAGAGCTCAGGGCAGGATCACTAGAAATGTATTTCTGGTCTACACTTTGATGAGACAGATGATTACTGCAGGGCATATTTTGTGACTGATAAATTGTCCTTCCTCGGGAAAACTCCAAATCGGAGGGGATGTCAGAGTCTGACCCTCCTCCAACACCTTCAGATGGTTTTCCACGGCTGGGGAAATCTCAGTAAAACAGTAGGGAAGAGTCTCGGTGAGGCTGATGGAGGTGGCGGCAGGGGAAACTGGAGGGTGGGGGCCCAGGAGGGTCTCAGGGGCCTGTCATACAAAAAAGGACTTGGGGAGGTGGCAGTGAGCCTGGGCGGCACCCCCCGTCCTGGCCCTGACCCTGACCGAGTCTCCCCGCTCTGGCCGCAGGTGGGTAAGCTGCGCGAGCGGCTGCAGGAGGCCAAGCTGGAGCGTGAGCAGGAGCAGCGACGGCACACAGCTTACATCTCGGAGCTCAGGGCCAAGCTGCACGAGGAGAAGACCAAGGAGCTGCAGGCACTGCGCGAGGTGCTCATCCGCCAGCATGAGCAGGAGGCGGCGCGCACGGCCAAGATCAAGGAGGGCGAGCTGCAGCGGCTGCAAGCCACCCTGAACGTGCTGCGTGACGGCGCGGCTGACAAGGTCAAGACGGCGCTGCTGGCCGACGCGCGCGAAGAGGCGCGCAGGGCCTTCGACGGTGAGCGCCTGCGGCTGCAGCAGGAGATCCTGGAGCTCAAGGCGGCGCGCAAGCAGGCGGAGGAGGCGCTCAGCAACTGCATGCAGGCCGACAAGACCAAGGCGGCCGACTTGCGCGCAGCCTACCAGGCGCACCAGGACGAGGTGCACCGCATCAAGCGCGAGTGCGAGCGCGACATCCGCCGGCTGGTACGTGTGCTGTCCCGCCCCGCCTTGCGTGCGCGCCGGTCCTGCAGTACACGCACCCCCCGCACTCCTCATGCATGCGCGCCCTGTCGCTTTTGTACACAGGCACCTTTTCTGTTTTATACACAGGCCCCCTGTCCTGCCTGCCCACAGACAACCCCTCCTTCTGTGCACACGTGCCTCATCCTTCCCTGACTCATGCGTGTGGCCTCTCTGCAAGCACGTGCCCATCCTCCCCTCTTGGGGCAATAAATGGGGACCACTGTGCTCCCGGCCTGGCTCTAGGCCCTAGGGTTCCAGCAAAGTCCCTCCCATCCTGGGTGTGGGATGGAGTCTTCCAGCAGGGGTCTCCTGTTGGTAGGAGACACCGTAAGAAATTGAAGGACTGGAGGTAGAAGGAGCATCCCTAGACTGGTCACCAGCCAATGACAAAGCTTCAGTTCACATCTTAACAGTCCAGTACCTGGAATGGCAGAAGAGTCTCACTGATTTTAAATTTCTAATGTATAGAAAATCTAAGCACATTCCAGGACTGCGGCCTTAGAGGTGTTCCGCAGCCCCTTTCCCCTCCGTGTATGGGGGCGGTGTTGTCACCGGAGAGGAAGAGAAGGCTTTGGAGAAGGTCTCTTCTGCGTGTGTATCCAGACTCCTATTGTCAGCTGTGACCCCAGTCAGGTTGCGTACGGTTACTAAATCTCTGGTGCCTCATCTACAGAGGGAGGAATGATCACATATCTGTTGCAGTGTGCTGAGAATTAAGTTAACTAAGTCTTTATCACAGCCTATAGTTTCTGTAATAAGAGACATATAAAGTATGTTCCTCCGTCATAGGAAATGTATTTAAAAAAAGTGAAAGTGTTAGTCGCTCAGTCGTGTCCAACTCTTTGCAATGCCATGGACTATAGCCCACCATGTTCCTTTGCGCCTGGGATTCTTCAGGCAAGAATACTGGAGTAGATTGCCATGCTCTCCTCCAGGGGATCTTCTAGACCCAGGGATCGAACCCAGGTCTCCCACATTGCAGGCAGATTCTTTACTGGCTGAGGCACCAGAGAAGCCCCAGGAAACGTATATTTAAGGGAAATAGAATGGGGAGAAAACAAGTATTTGCTGAAGAGATGGATTGAGCTTAATTTAAAATGTACCAAGGACTTGGTATCTCTGTGTGTGTATGTGTGTATTAGTCACTCAGTTGTGTCCAATTCTTTGCGACTCCACCGACCATAGTCGTCCAGGCTCCTCTGCCCATGGGATTCTCTAGACAAGAATACTGGAGTGGGTTGCCATTCCTTTCTCCAGGGGATCTTCCCAACCCAGGGATTGAACCTGGGTCTCCCACACTGCAGGCAGATTCTTTACCATCTGAGCAACCAGAGAAGCCCCAGGACTTGGTATCTGTTTCCATTCCAGCGCCAAGTAGAGCTAGCCCCAGTTCAGGCTGTCTCAGTGTGTGGGGGCCACTTAGGAGAGCAGAGAGAAAGGAGTTAGTGTCCATTTCTCCCGCTATTCCCCCACTTGATAAATGTCCCTCCTCAGACAGGCCTCTTGGCAAACTGCTCAGAAGGGGGCCTGCGTTTTGTTTCTTTGTCAGCTGAATTGGATTAGAAATGCAGGAAGGCTTCCAGGCTTCCGCTTACACATTTAACATGCCTCTTAAGAAACAATTGAGAAAAAGGCAGCTGCGGTCAGTGTGGGGCCATTGGACTCCTTCCTTAGATCAGTTAGGATTAGGTCTGAGAACCCTGTTACACAGGGGCTTAAAATCTGGAATTTATTTCTCTGTTAATGTGCAGAGTCTGGAAAGGGCTTCACAGAGTAGTGCAGGCCACAGGGCCTCTCAGCTTTCCCCTCAGAAGGGGCTCTGCGAGGTGGCCCTGTTCCTCACGGCCCCTCCTGCCGTGGAGTGCCAGCCATCACATCTTTATCCCAGGTTGGCAACGGGAGGACAGCTGAAGGAGGGTGTAGTCGTCGTCCACCCTCAGGTGGTTGCTAGGAATTCGTGGCCTTCCTCTGCTCACACTGGATCACCCCAGCCTCTGCACCACGTGGTCTTTCCCTTTCCACATGGCTGTGTCTTGTCCTCTTTCTATAAGGACACCAGTTAGTGGATCGAGTTGTGTTAGTTGCTCAGTCGTGTGTGACCCTTTGCAACCCCCAAGAACTGTAGCTTGCTAGGCTCCCCTGTTCATGGGATTTTCCAGGCAAGAATACTGGAGTGGGTTGTCATTCCCTTCTCCAGGGGATCGTCCCAAACCCAGGGATCGAACCCAGGTCTACCCACATTGCAGGCCGATTCTTTACCATCTGAGCCACCAGGGAAGGCCCACCTCAATCTGTTATGACTTTGTCTCAGCTTAACATCTTAGTTACATCTGTAAAGATCCTATTTCTAACAGGTTCATATTCTGATTTGCCAAGTAGACGTGAAATTAGATGGGGACACCATTCATCCACAGGTACCAAGGAGGAGAAGAGAAAGGGTCTGGGGGTAGTAGCTTGATTCCTCACACTTTGCAATGAAGAAGCGCTAACGAAATTATCCCCAAATCGACGGATTTGTTGGGAGCTGGCTAAACTGGGGTGTTTACTGAGACCTGTGCGCTGTTGGATGTGCTTGCTGAGAAGTGGCTAGATTCTGTGCCTCTGGGGCAGAGAGACAGCAAGGGAGGATTCAAGAGAGGCTGGCTTGAGTCTGATTCATGATCTGCTGCTGCCTAGAGTGTGGGCACATTGCCTGTTCTGGGCCTCAAGCTTATCTGTAAAATGGGATAATGTCTACATTGAGGGTCTTTTAAAAACTGAGAAAGAGCATGTCTCTTAAGCACAAATGTCGTCCTGAGCTCCCAGCAGCATGTACGTAAGAAGTGATAGCCGTCATCCGGAGCTGCTGTTTTTTCCCAGTCAGTTAGAATCTTATGGCTGCAAGTGACAGAAACTCTACCTCAGTCCAGTTTTCTTGACTAAAGTATCTGGACTAGCCTCTGGGACAGCCCCAGTGGGACTCATGATGTCACCCAGGACCTGGGTTTCTTAGGCTCTGCCCCGTCTTTTATTGTCCTCACACTTTAGACTCCCACTGTGCCGGTGAGATGCCATCATTGTGTTAGACTCTATGTCCTCACAAGAAACAGCCCAGAGAAAGTGAGAGAAGCTCTTTCTTAACTCCTAAGAAGAAATAGGAGGGTCCTAGCAACATCCTCTTCAGGCTGTTGGCTCTGAGTGGGTCATGTATCCATCCCTGAACCAATTACTATTAAGGGGCGGGGCCGTGCAGGTAGTATGAGCCAATCAGGGCCTGCCCTGGGAATTTGGAGTGGTGCAGTCCCACCCCCTCTCATGGTGATAGTGAGAATGTCAGAGAAGAGGAAATGGATGCAGGGACCAATCCAGGAATGTCCTGCACACTCAGGTGATGGGGTTCAGGGAGGCTCAAGAAGGTTACTGTCAGAAGTTCACACTTCCTCACCATTCTCAGGGCAGGGGGAAAGATCACTAAGATCAGGCTGGGAGCCAGACCAGAGTCAGCAAATAAAGAGTGCCTTCACAGCTGTGTGAGCTAGCAGGTCTCCTAACCTCTGGAACCTCACGACTCTGGCTGGGGAAATGTGACAACCTAGAAAATGTTGGCTCCAGAATCTGTTTCACGTTGTCCATCCATTCCTGGATGCCATCTTCACTAGTGGAGGCTGTTTTCTAGGAACCTGTTCCATGTGATTGGGTTTAAGCCCTTTGCTCACTTACTGGAATCAAGCAGGGAACCGAGGCTCTTCTAAGCTGAGAATTTCCGGAGACATCTTGCTTGTGATGCTGTGCCCTCTTGTGGAAGGGACTAGTGTGATGTGGTGGTGGAAGGGAGTGCTTCCTGGCCCCAGAGCAAAGCCAGAAGTGTGCGGCCAGAATGATGAGGGGGACAGACTGGAGCCCTGCCTGTTAACTTGTAACAATTCGCACCACTGACTCCCCTGGCCTTATTTTTTCTCCTAGCACTAAGCATACTCGAGTCTCCCTGGCTTTATTTTTTCTCCTAGCACTAAGCATGCTCGAGTCTGCTCCGGTACTGACTTCTGCTTTCAGCTCCCCTCTGGAATGAGAGCTTTGAAGGCAGGGACTCTGATCTGTTTTGCTCGTCAGTGTTTCCCAGCATCCGTTGACGGCACTCAATTCAGTACTGTTGAATTCAGGAAAACAAGTTTAAGTGGTTTAAATTAATGATCTCCTTTCACATTGTTCTTACCGTTTCTGGGTTGAAATACGCGGCAGCAACAATGTTTCCCGCATCACTGAGAGTTCTTCCCTACAGTGGGGAGCTGCTCCCCACACCTTCAGATCAGCTTTAGTCAAAGTGGGGAGCTGCAGGAGATTGTCTTGGGGGACAGGGAGGGATGCAAGGGGAAGGGGAGAAGCCTTTTTTTTTTTCCCCCAAAGAAAGGCCACTCAAAGAGCTTGTTAGAACTCTGGGACTTTGCTTGAAAACCTCAGTCTGGAGTTTTAGGGGTACCATTTTCCCCCTTTGTAAATCTCAGTTATATTTTATCAGTTTTTCATGGTCTGCTATTTAAATAAGATAGCCAGGAGCTAAAGTAGATTAATGATGGCAGCCAGCATTGATTGTGTGCTTTTAAGATGCCAGGTTCTGTGATAAATTCTTCCCGTGGTTGATCTGAATCTCTCCCTAGTTAAACAGGGTGTTCTCATTGTTCCCACCTCACAGAGGCTGAGGCTAAGAAAGGAGACCCAGTCTGCCCAGAGTCACACAGCTGGTGGGGGCGGGGATCTGAACTTACTGCCTGCCCTCAGGACAGGGCTCTTAATCAGTATTCTCTGCTTGAGCATCTGTGTCTCAATTCAAGGTGTCTGATTCAGAGGTAGGAGTTTTAACTTCTGATTCAAGTTACAATCAACTTCATTGTGTACCCTCTGAGAGCCTGCTGAGTGAGAAGGGCATTTTTATTTGTTTTCTGGGACTGCCTTAACAAATGGCCCCAGACATACTGAAGTTTATTCCCTCACTGTTCTGGATGCCAGAAGTCCAAAATCAAGGTGTCAGTAGGGCCATGCCCCACTGAAGGCTCTCGGGGAGGGCCCTTCCTTGCTCTTCCAGCTTCTGGTGCCTGCATCAGTCCACTCTCTGCCTCCCTCTTACAGGGCACCTCTGTGTTTTTCCTCTTTCTCTGCATCTTCTCTTTGTCCTGTGGGGATGCTTGTCCTTGGATTTAGGACCCACCCAGTTAATCCAGGATGATCTCCTCATCTTAAGGACCTTAATTACACCTGTAAAGACCCTTTCCCCAAACAAGTTTCTATTCACAGGTATCTGAAATCAGGATGTGAACATACCCTTTTAGGAACCATAATTCAAACCACTGCAGTGTTCTTCATATTTGCACACCAAAGGGGATAAAAGTCTAGGAAGGACAGGAGCTACTACTTATTGAGACCTACTGTGTGCCTGCAGCAGTTATAATTAGAGTTGTTTATTTTATGCCTGCCGTGTGTTAGGCACTTTCCATGTATTCATTTCACCCTCACAACACCCCCATGATTATCCCCATTTCACGGATGAGAAAACTGAGGCATAGGAAGAAATCAGGTAACCAAACCAAGGTAATGGAGCCAATGTGTGCTGGCCTTAGGAGCAGGACCCAGCAATCCAGTGGCCTTGCTCCTAAGCAGTCTGCCTGTCTGCTGTTCCTTTGTGTCCTCACAGTTTCCCTTCTAAGTGGAGCTGCCTACATCCCCATTTTACAAGTGAGCCTAGAGAGGTCAAATGCCTTGCCAGAGGTCACACAGTTCACCAGTGGGGGCTTAGTCTCCAGTTCATACCTTCTTACTCCCTGCCTAGTACTTTTCCCTCTGTGGCAAGCTGTTTTATAGCACGTGACTTTAACCTTTATGTTCGATAATCAAGGCAATATCCACATTATATCACCTTACATACAGGCTTGCTCATGGCGGGCATGCACAGGTATGTGTTAAATAATACCATGTCATAAAGACTCTATCCAGAGTTTTTTGAAACCATTCTTACTAAAGCATTAGTATTCTTTTCAGAAGTTTTTTGTGTACCTTATCTTAGAATTTATTCCTAAATTCTGTGATGATAATCACTGTAGATGAAACTATTATGATTTTTGTCAGTTAGTGAAACTCTAGTATGGGACATTTTCTCTTTTAGCACCTGTATTAGTTTCCTAGGACTGCTGTTACAAAGTACCACACACTGGGTGGCTTAAGCAACAGAAATGTATTCACTCACAGGTTTGGAGGCTGGAGGTCTGAAGTCAAGGTGTTGCAGGAGCGTTCTCTGAAGGCTCTGGGGGAGGGTGCTTCCTGCTTCTTCCGGCTTCTGGTGGCTCCAGCTGTTCCTTGGCTTGTGGCTGTATCACCCGTCTCTGTAGTCATCTCCCTGTGTTTGTCTCTTTCCTCTTATAAGGACCCCAGTTATTAGAGCCCACCCAGCTCCTCTGTGGCCTCACCTTAACTAATTGTATCTGCAAAGACTCTATTTCCAAATGAAGTCACATTCCCAGGTGGTAAGAAGGGCATGGATTTGGGGAGGGGCCATGCCAGCACAGCGCCCTTCCTGGGGCAGTTTCCCAGCTATTGGCTTTTGTGTCCAGAAACAACTGAAGTGTATGGTATATGGCAGAAGCTTCCTCCTATAAGCTTTTTTTCTGCTTGGCTTCCTGTAGGGAATGAGGGATGAGGCTGGGTGAGCTGGGGCTCCTGCCGAGGCTTGCACACGGGGAGACCAAGGCACTCTGGGCCCCCAGAAGCAGCGAGTCGGCTCTCTGACTGTGGGACTCCTAGAGATTCAGGGCAGGGGGAGGAGGAGGGAGCGCCAGCCACGTACGGAGAGTTAGTGTCGTGTGTGAGGACTTGGCTGGTCGGGAAGAGGCTACAGATGGGAAGAGGAAACTACTTGGAAACTATAGACTTCCACGGTGACCAGGGGAGGGCGATTCTGTAGACGGAGACAGTCCCATGGAGGGCAGGAAGGCAGGGGCAGTTGATGAAGCAGGGAGTGGGTGAGAGTGTCAGATGGGGTGAGGAGAGAGGACAGGAAATTGGTGAATTTGGGGGCCAGGAGAGGGTTGGAGACCTTAGCGAGAGCTGTTTGCTGGAGGGGTGCAGCCCATTCCAGTATTCTTGCCTTGAGAGTCCTGTGGACAGAGGAGCCTGGTGGCTCCTGCTGCCGTCTATGGGGTCGCACAGAGTCGTACATGATTGCAGCGACTTAGCAGCAGCAGCAGCAGGAGACACAGCCAGATGGGAGTGGGAGGCAGGAGGACAACCAACTCTGACCAAGCTGAGCTGCAGGGAGCAGGGTGGGGAGTGGCTGGGTGACCCTGGACGGTCAGGATTTGACTTTATGTCATGAAAGTAAGAGAGAAAGAAACATAGATCAGTTTCGGGGTAAGTGTCTGGTTGATGATATACGTTGAACCCTCAGCTCTGTGCTTCTCTGTGCTGGGACCAGTGATTGACAGGGGAGCAGGGCCTGGGCCGTGCCTTGCAGTGTCTCTCGGCCACCCTGGATCCACGGAGCTGCTGAACCTTCTCCTGGGCCCGAGGCCAGCAAGGGAGGCTCTCCTTGGTCACAAGCCCCTACAGTCAGCTGCTTGTTCTTTCTCTTTTCAGATGGATGAAATCAAGGGGAAAGATCGTGTGATTCTGGCCTTGGAAAAGGAGCTCGGCGTGCAGACTGGGCAGACCCAGAAGCTGCTGCTTCAGAAAGAGGCTTTGGATGAGCAGCTGGTTCAGGTCAGAGAGGCTGAGCGGTACCACGGTAGTCCAAAGAGAGAGCTCCCGCCCGGCATAGGGGACATGGCCGAGCTCATGGGCGTCCAGGTGAGGGGCTCATGACGCACTGGGGCCATCGAGCCGACCGCCTACCCGTCACTCCTCCCACTCGTCATTCTTCTGGTGAACTCGCCTGCCTGCCTTCCCCCATCCCTCCTCCTTCCTTCCCCTCCATCTGCATACCCTTCCTCTGTCCCTTACCCATCCCGCTACACGTGCAGACATTCACTGCAGCCAGGCCCAGTGCTCGGCACAAGGAGTGCAGAGGTGAAGAACAGGCTGCTCTTGCCTCTGGTGGTCTTAGAGTTCAGCTGGAAGGAAAGAAATGAAGCATGAATGCCAAGTATCCAGTAAGAGCTCAGAAGGGGACCCAGTGAGGACAGTGTGATTTAAAGGCAGAGCCCCCTGCCCAGGAGAGGGAGCTCAGCCAACAGGCAGGGCACCTGGGGACAGCTGGTAGTTAAGAGGCACAGAGGGGGCCGAAGCTGCAGACATTCATTCATTCACTCACTCATTCATTCATTCACTAAATACTGAAGTCTGTCAGGCAGGCTGTGGGCAGACAGCACATGAGGTCCTGGCATCTCAGTGGTGAGCAAGGTGGGCACAGTGCCTGCCCTTGAGGAGCATCCTGGCATGTCGGTGATGTGCCTTCATCGGAGATGCTCGGAGAGCAGGGGGCTGGGGTGGAAGGTCCCCAGATCTTAGGGAGCTGCTGGAGGCTTTGCTGTCTCATTGCCTTGGAGCTGATCTTTCCACATGTTGCTTGACTTGGGGGAGCCCCAGCACAGCTGACAGTCCCCCTAATGAGGAGCTTACCTTTGTCCTGAGAGTTTTACGAGAAGGATCCATGAAGCTCTCTGACTCAGTTAAGCTTTTTCAAAGTACATTCGTGTCTTGATTCTATTTTAGGATCAACATATGGATGAGCGAGACGTGCGGCGATTTCAGCTAAAAATTGCTGAACTGAATTCGGTGATACGGAAGCTGGAAGACAGAAATACCCTCTTGGCAGATGAAAGGAATGAACTGGTAATCAGCCCCCCACCCCCTCAGAGGCAGATGGAGCCTGCGGGGTTCAGGAGAGCAGTCCTGGGGCCACAAACCAGGCTCTAAACAGGAAGTTAATACCCAGGCTGTCTGGTTTTCTCCACTTTCCCCTGATTTCTTCCTGATTAAAAATCGAACACACGCTTGTTGAAGAGACCTGTTAGTATCCTTAGTTTCTGCAGGAATTTATCCTGAGCTCACAACCAGAGAAGTTCAGTGAGGGGTCTGTGGAGAGGGTGTTCATTGCAGTGATGTCTGTATATAGTAACAAGCAAAACTGAACCCAAACGAAACCAAACCCCACTTGTTCAGTCCTCAAGTACTGATCAAAATAATCATGGAACATTTATGCAGTGAATTGTATGCAGTCATTGAGAATGGTGTTTTAGATCATATTTAACTGCTATGGAAATTTGTCCACAATAAATTAAATGATAAAAGCGGTTTACAGAACAAAAACACATTACCATCATCCTGGATATGGCAAGCTGTTTTAGGTGGTGTGATTATGGACAGTTTTTATTTTTTGCTGATCTGTTTACTTTCTTTTGCATAAAAGTTCACATAGTTCTATTTTTAAAGGTAATGGTGTGAACTTCTGGTTAAAAAAAAAATCTCAAGGGCCTTCCCTGGTGATCCAGAGGCTAAGACTCTGTGCTCCCAATGCAGGGGGCCAGAGTTCAATCCCTGGTCAGAGGACTTGATCCCACATGCTGCAGCTAAGGCTGGGAACAGCCAAAAAAAAAAAAAAATCTCAAGTAAAAATAGTAGCTTCTTGAAAATACAGGATAAACAGTTAAACTAATTTTTATGGAGTGGTAGTCAGTATATAAACTTCTTGACAAATGCCTCAGTATTTCTCTTTATTCGATATTTTATTGTAAAAGTAAGTGTATCTGTATTTTTGAAACACATGGAGATAAAAAGTATTAATAAGTGTCACTTTCGCATGGCTTTATCAGGATCAGAATAATTTCATTTCCTTCCAGTATTTTTAAAGGCGTATTTTTATATAGCTTTCATCAGACAGTCCATCTCATATTATGTCTCCACTCATCGGGTAAATATTCATGAGCTTAAAAAAAAAAATCCCTCATGAGAGGCAAATAGTTTACTAAATGGATTAGAAAAAATACTTTGCTTGAAACAATTCAGACCTCCTGAAGCATTTAAAGAAAGAATTGATAAGCTTGCCAGAACTGGGATCTTTTTTTTTTTTCATTTTATTTTTAATTGGAGGATAATTGCTTTTCAGCGTTGTGATGGTTTCCGCCATACAACAGTGTGAACCAGCTGTAAATATACGTATGTCCCCTCCTTCTTTAACCTCCTTCCACTCTCAGCATGCAGCCCTTCTAGGTTGTCACAAAGTGTCAGGTTGAGCTCCCTGTGTTACATAGCAACTTCCTGCTAGCCACCTTTTTAAAATCTATTTACAGGATGTAGTGTATATGTGCTGGCGCTACCTTCTCAGCCGCCCTCTCGTTCTCCCGCTATTTCCACGAGTCTGTTCTCTATGTGAGCGTCTCTATTTTTGCACGACAAATGAGTTCCTCAGTACCATCTTTCTAGAATCAATATATATTCATTAATATGCAATATTTATTTTCCTCTTTCTGACTAAACCTCACTCTGTATAACAAGCTCTGGTTTCAGCCACCTCCCCAGAACTGACTCACACTCATTCCTTTTTATGACTGAGTAATATTCCACTGTACACATGTGTACTACAGCTTCTTTATTCATTCATCCGTCAGAGGACACCTAGGTTGCTTGCGTACTGTAAATAACAGTGCTGGGATCTTAAAATCATGAGATAACTACTGTTAACAGTTTGAAGTGGTTCTGACATGCTTTTCATGTTTATGTGCATGTCTTGACTCAGGAAGAGCCTTCTTTGTTGTTTTGTGGTTACACACAGGATAGTTTCCCCGTGTATTGTTGTTCTGCAACTTGCCTTTTTCCCCTTGATGTATCAGTTACCCCATTTCCCAGCAACGCGGAAGATCTCCCTTTGTCTTTGTAACAACTGTGTCGAACTCCGTGTGGCCAAACCATGGTTTATTCAACCACTCCTCTACTGGTAGAGATTTAGGCTATCTCGCAACTTCACTTTCACTTTCCTGCATTGGAGAAGGAAATGGCAACCCGCTCCAGTGTTCTTGCCTGGAGAATCCCAGGGACGGGGGAGCCTGGTGGGCTGCCGTCTATGGGGTCGCACAGAGTCAGACACGACTGAAGCGACTTAGCAGCAGCAGCGGCAGCAGCAGGTTTCTCTGCTACTGTACACAATGCCACACAGAAGATACATTTTTGTTTTTACTCCCTTGAACCTTTATTTCTGCAGGATAGATTTCTAGCAGTACAATGTATGAGTCAAGGTACATTTTACATCTTAGTGACTACCATCAGTGTTTCATCTTAACTTTCACATCCTGGTGACCCAAAGCAGAGTTCGGCAGTCAGTCCCTTGTGTTTGGTTCTTGGTTCTGGCACTTTCTGGAGCACTTCGCCCCACCTTCCTGTGGCCAGGTTCTTTGTCTGTAGAATGAGGATGGGAAGGAGCCCCTCCTGGTATCGAGGTGAGGGTTAAAGGAGAGAGGATGCCTGGACACATGGTGAGTACCTGATGCAGTGGGTCTTGCAACTGTCATCATATTGATGAATATTAAGTTGTTTCTAATTTTCATCCATTAAAATAACCCTGCAGAAGCCATACCCATGCATTTAGTTCTTGCAACAAGTGTCTGAGGCAGACACTACCATTGCTGTTGTGCAGTCACTCAGCCGTGCTGGGCTCTTTGCAACCCCATGGACTGCAGCACACCAGGCTTCCCTGTCCTTCACTGTCTCCTGGAGTTGCTACTGTTATTCCCATCTTATAGATGAGAAAACTGAGGCTGAAAGTTTGGCTGTGGTCTTGCAGCTAGTGTGTGTCACCGAGGACACTATATGCAGAAGGAAGAAGAGTGGATGCTTCTAACTGTGCAGTCTCCCAGTCCCTGCTCCGTATCCCCCTCCACCATCATTTCTCAAGTCTCTGTCTCACTGGACTGGCCTGCATACAACAGTCACAGTGATGGATTGTTCTAGAAGGCAGACCTGACCACAGAATGCTTGTGCCTCAAAGCCTTTGGCCAGAGGAGTGTGGGTGGGAGGGCTCTTGAATTGCAGCTAGTGTGTGTCACCGAGGACACTATATGCAGAAGGAAGAAGAGTGGATGCTTCTAACTGTGCAGTCTCCCAGTCCCTGCTCCGTATCCCCCTCCACCATCATTTCTCAAGTCTCTGTCTCACGGACTGGCCTGCATACAACAGTCAGAGTGATGGATTGTTCTAGAAGGCAGACCTGACCACAGAATGCTTGTGCCTCAAAGCCTTTGGCCAGAGGAGTGTGGGTGGGAGGGCTCTTGAGCTAGGGGTGGAAACCAATGATAGAGTTCTCAGCTCCCTGAATCAGGCCTCACCAGGCCCGCCCAGCTCTTCCCATCGCCCACGTTCCATGTTCCTGCTGCTGCCCGTGAAGCTCCTTGGACGCACCCTGCACTTGCCCCTTCTGACCCCTGACAGTGCGCCTGCCCTGTGTGGACCGTCCGTGAGGACCTGTCTCACTGTGTTCTTGCCTCTGCTACCATCTTTGCTCTCTTCCCCCATCTCTTGGATGGTCACCCCCATGGTTCTTCCCTTTGACACAGCCCCCAGGACAGGACCTGGGCCCAAGAGGGGCCTTCCAGCTGCTGACCAGAAGAGAGGGTGGAGGGACACCCCACCCCTGTGACCCCATGGTCACAGGGACCATGCTCAGAGGACTCGGGGAGCAGCTCAGGGCCGGGTGCTACCCCATCTATCTCACACCCGCAGCACTGCGCTGGGCCCAGGGATCCTCTGTTGTCTGAAGAGTGCTGAGCTTTCAGCCAAGTCTGTGCCTGGGGAGAAATGGTGGCCAGGAGGAGCTAGATGGCTGGACTGACCTTTACACATGTGAACCTTGACCTCTGGGGGTTTTGCCTGCAGGTAAGGGACGTGTGGATGCAGCTCAGGCCACTTGCCAGCAGGGGGACCTGAGACAGATCTCTGAGTCTCCATGTTGCGCTGTGCCCCTTCCTCTTGCCTTGCCCAAGGCCTTCTGAGGCTCAGGTGGGAGCCTGTGTCTGGAAGCCAGGTATCTGTGGGCTCTTCCTGGTGTTCGCATCACGCAGGTGATGTGGTCCCTGCAGGGGCAGCTCCAGCCAGGTGGGATCTCCGCTGGCCTCCACAGCTGGGCCTTACAGCTGCTGCCCTCTGTGTCTGTCTGATCGCAGCTGAAACGCTCCCGCGAGACGGAGGTCCAGCTGAAGCCCCTGGTGGAGAAGAACAAGCGGATGAACAAGAAGAATGAGGACTTGCTGCAGAGCATCCAGAGGATGGAAGAGAAGATTAAGAACCTCACGCGGGAAAACGTGGAGATGGTGAGTCATGGACCCGGAGCCCTTGTCTCCGCCTGGGACCCTCCAGCCCCTGACCTGAGCAGTCCAAGT
>SJYC01064789.1:0-112423 GCA_006408675.1 Madoqua kirkii
GGCCTCTGTGCCAGAAGGAGCGTGTACCAGGTGGCCTGACAGCGGGTTTGCACCTCTGCTCTGCCCTCTCCACCTGGGGTTATTGGGCCCAGACCTCTTCCTCATCCATGAAATGGGATTGAAAACATCAGTGCTGTAGGGTCAGAGACAGGATGGAGTGATGACACAGAAGGTTCTCACAGAAGACCTGGGATATTAGGGCAGCTCAGTAGGCCAGCAATTACAATTTTGCTCCAAGTGCTTTGAATCAGGGACTTTGGTTTGCTCCAGCAAGAATGATTGGTCTTTGTGGTCAGAGTGGTGTCTTGCAGCTGATGGTTTAAGGGATACTCTGAATTTTATTGTCCAAAGAGCCTCAAGCATGCCTATTGTACAGCTGAGAAGACTGAGGCTCTGGAAGACAGAACACCCTTCTCCCTGTTCCCTGGAAGGTCCAGGTGTGAGTGTGCATTGTTACCACATAGCGTGCTCTCTTCCCCCAGCACCCAAACTTTCTAGGCTCAGGGCAGACGTCCACCTCTCCCACCCCATTGCCTGCCAGCCCTTCCTGTCAGCAGTGGGCACAGTCAGCCCTGCCTCGAGCCTGGCTCTGGTCTGCAACTGTCTGCACCTCCAGAGTGGGGACCAGGGAGCAGTCATCCCTCCCTCCATCTTTCCATCCCATATGCCCAAGACCACACTCCATGCCCTGACGCGTGGTGGGTCCCTGACAAGGGTTGTGGACGAGCAGCCCTGCAGTTTCCTCTCTTCCCTTGGCTGCAGAAAGAGAAACTGTCGGCCCAGGCGTCCCTGAAGAGGCACACTTCGTTGAACGACCTCAGTCTGACGCGGGACGAGCAGGAGATCGAGTTCCTGAGGCTGCAGGTGCTGGAACAGCAGCACGTCATTGACGACCTCTCATTGGTATGTCTGCGCCTGCACCAGTGCCAAGCCCTCCATGGGGTGCCAGGAGACATGGGCCTCCAGAATGCCATCAGGGCTGCAAGCAATGTGGGGGCACAGCGGGGCAGGGGAGCATCTCACAGAGCTCCTCCTGGTGATGGGGCCTTCCTGCTCCATTCTTGCAGAAAGCAGCCTCCACTTGCTTTACACAACATCACCCGGTATCAGGAGCGGTTTCCATGGTTACTCTTTTTGCTCAGCTCTTATGCCGAGTTTGCTGCCATTAAGAAGCAGCATCAGCCTCTTTTGAAAAGAGTCTCTGGCCTTTGCAGAGACGGTGTGATCGATCTGTCCTGGAGAAGTCTGATGTGTTTTTTTTAGCCTATTATTGCAGACTGTGAACTTGAAAACCGGAACCTTATAATCAGACCGGAATTTGAAGGACTTGCTAAGACGTGTGTGTGTGTGTGTGTGTGTGTGTGTGTGTGTGTAAGGTCAAGGCGGGGGGAGTGTGAGTATGTTTTAAGGAGGTTGAGTGTGACATCCAGAGATTTCTGCTGCTCTCTGTGGAAGGAGCTTCGGGACCATGTAGGGAGGATCTATAGTGAGCTTTAGTTGCATCTTAGAAGCAAAGAGTACTTCAAAAAATAGAAAAGCCAGTGACCGAAGCTCTAGAAAAGGCTTTGGCTGTCAGTTGTCCGATTCACTTTGCTTGCCTGTCTCTCCATCTCTGCTCCCTCCTTCCACTCACCCGTCTATACTCCCTCCCCTCCTTGCATCCGCCTTCCCATCCTCCCCTTTTCCCATCCGTTCCTTCCTCCCTCCTTCCTGCCTTTATTCCACGCCCCCTCCATTTATTCATTCAACCTTCCATGCATCTTTGCTTCATTACACATCAAAGTCTTTATGCCACATGAGGTGAAAAAAACACACCCAACGAAACGATGACAGGGTCGAAAGAGGACTAAAAAACAGATAAGACGAGATGGCAATAAAGATGGCAGCATCAGTCAAGATCAGGAGGGACGCATCGGTGGACCATAAGGGTTGTCGCCAGGCACCATATTTGCCTCTGGGTTTCCTGACAGCCAAAGAGGACAGGAACATCCTATCAGAAAGGGGATAATCAGGAAGGAGAGAATTTTCTCTCCTTGGCTTCCTCTGGGGCAGAATGCTACTCCTGCCGCTGCCCCGTAGGCGCCGTTTCTGACAGGAGCCACAGGGAATCACAGTCTCCTGCAGGGCAGGGTCTAGCGCTTACAGCAAAGGAAGAAGATGAGAATCAGAGAAATAGGGTGTGTGTCATCTGGCCAGAGGCGGCCCCGTGGGGATTTGGCCACAGCTCTGTGTGAGATCGAAGCCATAAGGTTATTTATTTTCTGTTGGGGTCACTGACAGTAGGTAACTTGTCATCACCGCCTGAAGTTGTATAGCTTCCAGCCCCAAAGGCAGCCAGGATGGGGTTTTATAGTCCTGGCCAACCTTGGCACTTTTTCTTTCTGGGAGGGTCCAAGTCCAATTCACGGTGTGGCTCTGTAGCTGTCAGTTCTGAGAAGCAGCTGTGCCTTGGGTGCTCAGAACCTGGGCCAACCCAGGCCCGGTGCAGACAGGTAGATGCAACAACTTTGTGAGTTATGCCCTCTTGGAGCCAGTGGGTCCCTGGGCGTGATGTGAAGACTGGCTGAAGATGCAAACGGTTGTGTTTCCTTCTAGGAGAGAGAACGGCTCTTGCGGTCCAGAAGACATCGCGGGAAGGGCCTGAAGCCACCCAAGGTGAGCCAGCGGTGGCACAGCTGCCCTGCTCTGGCTCCATGCCAGGATCTGCAGGGCGGGTGGTCCAGGGAGGGGGGAGGGGAGCAAGCAGCCCATAGAGGGGCCCTGAAGGCAGGCACCCTCACATCCTTGCAAGTTTGATGCGGAAAAAGCTGTTATAGCTACTCTCAAAGCAACATAAATAACTAGGCCATGGACCTGGTTACTGTCATTTATTCATGGAAAATTTACAGATGTATCCTGTATTTAGGCCTCTGGGGATGTGCACCCAAAATTAAAAACATAAATACTTAGACCTTTTGAAGGATTTAAAGGATACCTGGCCTTGGTTTATAACATCTATATATCCTGTTTTGAAGAATCAGGGGCTTCAGGCTTTTTTGGAATGATGCAGAATGCATTCTTCCTGGAAAATGTGGTTTTGCCCTTTTTATAGAGACATTGTCCAAATGTCCAATGAGGTGAGCAGAGGCAGTCTTGGAAAACTCAGATGCCCACAGGGACCAAGCTAGGAAGTAAAAGAGCAAATTGGTATATTTTTTTAAAAGATTTTTTTGGTGTGGACCATTTCTTAAGTCTTTATTGAATTTGTTACACTATTGCTTCTGTTTTATGTTTTGGTTTTTTGACAAGGGGGCATCTGGTATCTTAGTTACCAGACCAGGTATAGAACCCACACTCCTGTATTGGAAGGTGAAGTCTTAACCTTTGAACTGCTACAGAAGTCCTGCAAATTGCTATTTTTTTAAAGGCCTTAGTTTGCATTAACACCTGGAAACATTTTTCACTTCCATGAAGATGTGGGCCTGGTCACCTTCTTATTAAACCAGATGCCCCTCCTGGTTTATCTTTTGGTAGAGATATGGCTATATAGAAATATTTCTCATCTATAAAGAAAACAGCCATGCAGATGTCTTACTGAATGACCACAGATATATGGCTTTGGCGTCAGTGAGACAATAGGGAGTGGTGGTGACTGTGAAAAACTGGGTCCAGAATATCAGCTGCTGTAGGAAAGTGAGCCAGGTGGTGCCAGATATTTCAGTCATTCAAGAGACGTGGAAATCTCTGCATTGGTTTCCTAAGACTTCTGTAACAAGGAACCACAAACTGGGTGTCTTAGAAGAACAGAAATGTATTAGCTCAAGGTTTTGGAATCTAGAAGTCTAAAATCAAGATGTTGGCAGACGATCCCAACCTTTAGGGAAATCCTTCTTTGCTGCTGGTGACTTACTGGAAAATTGGTGTTATCTGACAAGACTTTCCTTGTCTTCAGTCCAGTTGAGTTCAGTCACTCAACTGTGTCCGCCTCTTTGCGACCGCATGGACTGCAGCACGCCGGGCTTCCCTGTCCACCCTCTCTGTTCCTTGTCTTAAAGCTGCACAGCAGCAGTCTACTGTTGGCATGTACTGTTTTCCCTGTGTGTCTCTGTCTTTGCGTAGCCATCTTCTCATAAGGACATTAATCACATTGGATTAGGGCGTCCACCCCAATCCAGTGTGCCCTCATTTTAACTGATTATTGCAATGATTATATTTCCAAATGAGGTCACACTCTGAAGTACTGAGGGGTTAGGGCCTTAATATAACCTTTTGGGGTTGGGAGGCTCAGTTCAACTCATAACACTTTTATGTAAAATCTCAGGATTGTGAATGTTGGTACAAATTGCTTATAGTATACTCTGTGGGCCAAATAAAATATATCTTGAACCAAATTTGTACATTTGGATAAATGTTTACTTATAGCATCTTATTTAATCATCATAGTAACCCTGTGAGGTTGGTGTGTGTTTTTTTTTTAATTTTAAAATTACAGGAAGTATATAAGTATAAAATATAGAAATGAATTAAAGAGGAAAAGTAACAGACTGACATTTAAACTCAAATCTGGGGCTCCAAGGCCCATGCTTATGCTACCAAGTCAAGTTGAATGAGGTACAAGTCTCTATGCACTGACATTAGACTCTCAGAAACGGGAAGCGGTTCAGCAGAACTTGGTTATATTTAAATACATATTTTTATTATGGAAGTGGTATAGCCACAGTATAGACTATCTGGAACATAGTGGTCCATCATGGCAGTGCCTCCCCGGTGCAATCAATGTTGGTATTTTAATGCAGTCTCCTCCCCCCATCCTTGTTTTGCTTCAGATTTTTTGGATAATGTAGCTGTAATTGTAGAATATATTTTTTGCACCCTGGGCTTTTACTACCATTATACTATAAAGCATTTTTCCATGTTATGATGCTGTCATCATAAATATGAATTTTCAAGAGTGCATAATCTGTTGAGTGGATGAGCCATAAATTTGTTTAACGTTCTGTGTCCACCAGGCCCGTCTGCTTCCAGCTCCTCACGGTTGTGAATAATGCTGCCGTAAATGTGTCTAGGCTCAGCAGGCTGCTCTTCTCCAGCCAGTTCTGCTAGATGCCCTGAGTGTTGAACGTTTCATTGAATGACCACCCTTTCCGTCTTCTTGGACTCCTCGCTTCTGTAAATGTAACCACAGTGAACTCCTTTTGTCCAGAAAACAGTGTCCCTAGTCTGGATAGTTCCCATGGATAGATTCCTGGAAGTCTACATGTGGGTCAGAGGGTGTGAAGGCTTCAATCAAGAACATTCACCCTTCTGTCTGCTGTATAAAGGGTTGTGTCATTTTGCCCAGTTGTCAGTAATGTACATGATGGCCATTTTCACTACAAGACATGTTTAAAAAGCAACCATCTAAAGGAATTCAGTTTGTTGCACGAACTGGCTGTGTTGTGGCCTCATATACCCCAGAAAGGGTTTCAGGAAACCCAGTTTTGTCCCAAGACTCTATTTTTCAAATGTTGTCAGAATATCCAGAACAAGAGTTTGTTTCCCCTTTTCCTCTTTGTGAATGTGTCTGTGGGAAGAGAACTTTACAAAGACCTAGACTGGACTTAGGGTTTGCTAGGCTTGCATGTACTGCATGCAGGGTGGGCAGGAGCTGCGTCCTGCTCACTGTGTCCTGCTCATTGCCTGGCACAGAGTGGATGTCCCTAAATCGTTGTTGACTGAATAAACAAATTGCTCTTACTGGAAAAAACGCATTTACCGAACACTGGATCGTTCCAGGGTGCGGAAGTTTGGTCACTGTAATTACAAGAGTTTGACGTCACTAGAAGGCAGAGTCTTGGAACCTCTAGGGAAATTTCCTGACTTGGCTTGGGGTCTTTCCCACTTACTGTGACCCACGAGTATTTTTCTTTTCTCAGGATTCAATGTACAGCTGTTTCCCTTATGCTCCTGCTTAATCCTAGCTAGTCCAGGGCTGGACGGCATGGATGTGTGGATTCATCAGGGACCTTGGCAGGTTTTTAGTCCCCAGGGCTTGCCCCTCAGGCCTGGGCGGCTTCCCTTCCTTCTTTCCCACATGTCGCAGGGATCAGTACTTTCTTTTCTCTCTTTAAATAATCTTCATTGCACTCTGTCCCTCATGCATACATGCACTTTATCACTTTGTCCTGGTCTTTATGTGACAGAGTGTCTCAGTGAATGTACCGAAGGTTCCAGAACTTTCCGTCCCTGCTCTCCAGCTGCTGCAAGCCTCCCTGGACTCCCTGCAAAGGGGCTCCTCCGTTCCCACACCACAGCCCAGCTGCTGCAGATGCTCTGAGCACACAGCAGTCATCTTCCAGGGAGGCCAGCATATCCCCAACGGCTCTTGACCTGTCTCACTGGGCTCCTGGGGACAAGACTGGTGTTGGCTGTCCCTGCCTGGGGACCCTGCTGTTGATTTTTCAGCCCTGGATGGGGGTTGTAGGACCCTAAGTGGTTCCTTGGGCCCTGTCCAGGGTTCAGAGCTTGCTCTGTGGAAGGTGTGATCAGGACCTAAGTGGAAACAGAGCCCCTGCCCAGAAGTGGCAGGAGGTAGTGGGTCAGCCATTGGAACGTGCAGCCTAGTAAGGGAGAGATGTGTCTTAGGAGGGAGCTGGGCCCATAAAGAATGGCTAAAATGAGTACAGTTTGCTCACTTGCCTTGAAAGTAGAGCTGAGATCTTGGATTAGGCTCAGGAACCATAGCCTGGAGCAGCAGGGAGTCAGGCCAGCTCCTAGCTGTGTAGCCTTGAACTCTGAGAACCTCAGTTTCCTGGTTCTTACAACACGCATCATATCTATGGCATCAAATGAAGCATCTGGCTCCAGGCCTGAAGAGTAGACAGGAATCAGTAAATTATATTATCCTTATTCTTTCTCCTTTCATCTTAAATGAGTAGCTTTCCTTTGGAGGCCTGTTAGATGCAGGCCCTGCATGGGGGGGTTAGATGTGAGGCCCTGTCTCACCCCCCCCACCCCCTCTAATTCATGGCCCCCATTTTTAAAAGAGGGGGCTTCCCTATAGCTTAGACGGTAAAGAATTTGCCTGCAATGTAGGAGACCTGGGTTCGATCCTTGGGTCAGGAAGATCCCCTGGAGAAGGAAATGGCAACCCACTCCAGTACTCTTGCCTGGAGAATCCCATGGACAGAGGAGCCTGGCGGGCTACAGTCCACGGGGTCACAAAGAGTCGGTCATGACTGAGCGACTAACACTACTACTCCTGCATTTTTAAAAAGAGAGAAAGAGTCTCACGTGGCAGTGAGGTGACATCCCCATCCTTTGAGGGAGCCTGGGAAACATCAAAGCACCACCGGAGAGTAGGCCCTTCCTGGGATCCGAGCATCAGCTCTGTGGTCCCCTCTCCCTAATGGACCGGGGATCTGCTGTCACCAGGACGCAGGTCACCCCTGGGGATCTTCTCACAGGTCACTCCTGGTCCGCGGCTCCTACATTCACTCTGACAGTACACCTGAAACCTATCCAAACTTGACCTTGCGCCCCGAGGCCAAGCTCACAGCCTTGTGGGAGGAAGAACTCGGGCATCGGAAGCTGCCCTGGAACATAAGCCGGGGTGCCATGCCTTAGCTTGGCCACACGCCTGAGTGCTTTCTGTCACGCACATACTTTCTCTATTTTTAAGTAGCCAAAGAAACCCTTTTTCCCCTCTCTGGTCATTTCCACTTGACTTTGTTCCCGGACCGCCTTTCCCCCACGGCTCCGTCATCAGCCTTTCAGTGTGGGGAGGGCTGGCTGCTGCCCTGTTTGCCGGGTTATAAGCCGCCCTTAGCACAGCGCCTGGCCCGCACCGTGGGGCTCGATCACATGGACTAAGGGGGCTGTTCATCCTTGCAGTCTTGCTGGGGTTTCCTTCCAAGCAGCAGGCAACCAAGGGCTTTGGCTCTGTGTTTCGGTCCCTGGAAGGAATGAGGGCTTGGCCCTTCCAGCCTGGCAGGAGCCCATCACCTTGTTCCTTCCTCAACGGCCAGGCAGGTGGCTGAGCTTCATATCAGAAGCACATGAAGCCTCCCCAGGGAGCTGCTCCAACGGCCGCCTTCTGGGTGTGTGGGCCCTTTGGTTAAGGACTCGGGAAACGACTGGGGCCCTGGATTTGGGTGCGGTTTTGAACAGTACACCTGAAACCTATCCAAACTTGACCTTGCGCCCCGAGGCCAAGCTCACAGCCTTGTGGGAGGAAGAACTCGGGCATCGGAAGCTGCCCTGGAACATAAGCCGGGGTGCCATGCCTTAGCTTGGCCACACGCCTGAGTGCTTTCTGTCACGCGCATGCTTTCTCTATTTTTAAGTAGCCAAAGAAACCCTTTTTCCCCTCTCTGGTCATTTCCACTTGACTTTGTTCCCGGACCGCCTTTCCCCCACGGCTCCGTCATCAGCCTTTCAGTGTGGGGAGGGCTGGCTGCTGCCCTGTTTGCCGGGTTATAAGCCGCCCTTAGCACAGCGCCTGGCCCGCACCGTGGGGCTCGATCGCATGGACTAAGGGGGCTGTTCATCCTTGCAGTCTTGCCGGGGTTTCCTTCCAAGCAGCAGGCAGCCAAGGGCTTTGGCTCTGTGTTTCAGTCCCTGGAAGGGATGAGGGCTTGGCCCTTCCAGCCTGGCAGGAGCCCATCACCTTGTTCCCTCCTCAACGGCCAGGCAGGTGGCTGAGCTTCATATCAGAAGCACGTGAAGCCTCCCCAGGGAGCTGCTCCAACGGCCACTTTCTGGGTGTGTGGGCCCTTTGGTTAAGGACTCGGGAAACGACTAGGGCCCTGGATTTGGGTGCAGTTTTCAAGGGGCAGGGCCACGCTCAGGCAGCTGAGTGGCTCAGCCGCACACGCAGTCTGTACTGTCTTACCTGGGGCAACATCACAGGTTGCTGGGCAATGGAAAGAGGGAGAGCAGAGCTAGGAGCCTGACTCGGCCATTTCACCTGCCCAGGGCACCTCATCTAGCATAGCAGTGCCCATGGGGACATCCAGATCACTTCCAAAGACTTTGGAATAGACAGGAAGCAATGGTGGTCATAAGCACCATATTCTAGCAGGACAGGATACCCCATCACCAGGAGTGAGCCTGGGGGTGAGACTCCGTTTCCAGAGAGGAGTGGGCTAGAAGGCAGGTCTACAGCTCCTGGCCCCCTGCCTGGAGTTAGGAGGGGACCCTAGATCCAGTGTGGAGGGGCTTGAGGCAAAGGCTCCCTGATTCCAGACCCTCCTCTCCAGGCCCTTGCTTCTTCATCTGTCTCCACCTCCTTCCGTTGGGTCCTCATCTGCTGTTCTGGGACCATTGCCGCAGCTCTCTGGCTGCTCCCCTGCTTCCAGCATCTTCCTCCCACCAGAAGTGTCTTTTTAAGGCACAGGTCTCACCCTGCCACCTTCTTCCTTTAAAAAACTCTCCACTGGTTCTCCATGTCTTAGGAGATGAAGCTAGAGCTCTTTGGCTGGGCCCTTGACCTGGTCCTGCTCACCTCCTGCCCTGACCCTGTGGCAGCTCATGTCCAGCCACGGCAGAACAGCTCTCAGCCCCTCCCATCCCCCCATCCCCCCATCCCCCTATCCCACTATCCCTCTCACCATTGTCTTCATGCATCTGTTCCCTTGAGCATAACAGAGCATCAGCTGATGGGTACAGAGGAATTTTCACTCTTGAGGAATTTCTGGCAAAGTGGGTCTAAGTAGATCCAGGAGGCAGCCCACTGTACACATGTCATGGTTTCTGCAGAGCCAGGAATCCTGCCAGGCAGAGGCTGTCTTTGGTTTTTCTTGAGGGTCTGAGTGCAGAGTAGCTTAGAGAGAAATCAAGTCTTTAGGCTTGTTGCAGAACTCAACAGTTTGCAGATGGCTTGACTTCTAGGATTATTTCCCTTCTCCCCATTAGCCGAGATTTTTTTCTATTGCTAGTGCCAAAAATTCAAAGTCGTTTAAGCAAATAAATGAATTTATGTAGCTGAGAAGTCTAGAGGTCCGGTTTCAGGTATGGCTGGATCCAGATGCTCATGCGCAATTATCAGGGACTTGTCCATCTTCATCTTTCAAGAGTGCTTTCCTCTGGACTGGCCTCTTTCTCAAGCAGACTCTCTCATGTGGTGGCCCAAACAGCTTTAGCAGCTTCACGCTGGCATTATACCTGACAACCAACCTTTGTGGTCAGAGGAGATCACTCCTCAGTGGTTCCAGCAAAAGTCCCAGGACTGGTGCTCCTTGGTTCAGCCTGGTCACAGGTTCATTCCTGCCCCAGTCCCAACTCTGGTGGCACCTCATTTGGAAAGACAACTTAAAGACTTAGCACTAAACTGCATAGTGTGACCTGGTGACATAGCTCATATCATGGCTACTTTGAAAGGGTCAAACATTATTGAAGTGGAAATGTATATGAACTTGGCTATACATCTTTTTTTCTCGTGTGAACTGGGGCTTCCACCGTGGTGCTAGTGGTAAACAACCTGCCTATCAGTGCAGGAAACTAAGAGATTTGGGTTCGATGAGTCCCTGGGTTGGGAATATTCCCTGGAGGAGGGCATGGCAGCCCACTCCAGTATACTTGCCTGGAGAACCCCATGGACAGAGGAACCTGGCAGGCTGTAGTCCATGGGGTTGCAAAGAGTTGGACGTGACTGAAGCATCTTAGCATGCACTTTTGTGAATTATTCTTTGCCTCTTAATGTTGCTTTGTGCTTAGTTGCTCAGTCGACTCTTTGCGACAGGCTCCTCTGTCATGGGGATTCTCCAGGCAAGAATACTGGAGTGGATTGCCATGCCCTCCTCCAGGGTTGCTTTAATACCTTTCAAATAAAAAGGTTTACTTTTTAATGGTGAAACCTACCCGTTTTTCCCGCTAGGAGGGTTTTTACATTTGATCTTGTGGCTAGAGAAGCTTCTGCAAGAAGGTGTCCTCATAGGTGCTACATGGGTGTGGGCACTGAGGACCACCCTGGTTGCCATTTTTCTATTGGATGGTGGTTTGCTTCGGTTCATATAAATGGTAAAACAAGTGCTTATGGGAGAGTTGCTAAGAACCCATGAGTCCAGCTAGTCTGGGGCACTCACAGGGAGCACTTTTGTGAATTATTCTTTGCCTCTTAATGTTGCTTTGTGCTTAGTTGCTCAGTCGACTCTTTGCGACAGGCTCCTCTGTCATGGGGATTCTCCAGGCAAGAATACTGGAGTGGATTGCCATGCCCTCCTCCAGGGTTGCTTTAATACCTTTCAAATAAAAAGGTTTACTTTTTAATGGTGAAACCTACCCGTTTTTCCCGCTAGGAGGGTTTTTACATTTGATCTTGTGGCTAGAGAAGCTTCTGCAAGAAGGTGTCCTCATAGGTGCTACATGGGTGTGGGCACTGAGGACCACCCTGGTTGCCATTTTTCTATTGGATGGTGGTT
This sequence comes from Madoqua kirkii, assembly GCA_006408675.1. Lineage (NCBI taxonomy): Eukaryota > Metazoa > Chordata > Mammalia > Artiodactyla > Bovidae > Madoqua > Madoqua kirkii. The sequence continues at coordinate 11,379 of SJYC01064789.1, forward strand.
TGCTTCGGTTCATATAAATGGTAAAACAAGTGCTTATGGGAGAGTTGCTAAGAACCCATGAGTCCAGCTAGTCTGGGGCACTCACAGGGTGAGGGGATGAACAGAGAAATTTCCTAAGCACACGAGGCAGGAGGCACCTCCCCGTTTTGTGCTCTGGTCCTGAAGAAGGCTCTCTCAGCATCATGGTTGCTAGGGCTGTTCCCAGGGGCCCTGACGACAGGGAGACTGGAGGAGCCCCAGGCTGGGAGGAAAGCCCCCAGAGAATCAGCCAGCCTGAAGGCTGTCTGCTGTGACTGATTCACCCAGGCCCCGCCCTGGAAACTGGCTCCTCTCAGCCCACGATCTGCCCCAGAGCCAAGGCACACCTTCTGGAGCATCCCAGTTGTCCTCAGAAAGGTGCAGCGGAGAAGGAAGGGAGTGGACCTAGTGTGGTTGAGGAAACAAGAGTGCTCTGCAGAAGAATCGGTGCTTTCTCCCAGGACTCAAGAGAGGCTCCCCTGACGCACACGGGCTAGCGGTCCCAGACTCTCCCCCGCCCCCGCTCCCCTCCCACCCTCCCCGCCCCCGCATCCCCCACCATGGAGTACGTCCTCTTCGTGCTGTATTTCTCCTTTTTCCTCTGTCTCTGCACCCTGGTGTGTCTGTACTTTTCTGGCTGCCAGGAGATGACCTACAAGCATGAAGGTAAGCGGCCAGCTTTGGGGGTCAGTTGCAGTCTTGTGATTATCAGCAGCTATGACTGGAAAGCTCCTTCTTGTGCCCGGGATTATTGGGAATGACATGGACGAGGAAAGAGGAGGCCGTGAGAAGCTGGGCTCAGTCGGTTGTTTACTTGGTGGGGAGGGGGGGACCTTTTCCTCTCTGTTCACATGATCTGCTAAGAGTGAGCACCTCTGTATAGTCAGCATGTCAGTGGAGAAGGAATGTTTATTTTCCAGTCATAGTCGCCCAAACTTCATTTCAAGCGTTTGGGTTGGTTTATAGAAAGATTTCAGCAAGACAAGGCTTTGATGGCAAAGAAAATAGAAGTCCAGGAAGGTGGGCCCTTTTCCATAGGAGATGCATTTGGAGTGAGCAAAGATGGAAATCTTATGCTCCTGAAGTTATTTTTTTCTTAGCAATTTCCCAGGGAATTTTTGAATGATGGAGGCTCCAAAAAGTCGACAGTTTCTATTGTGCTTGACTTTCTTTAAAAACCCCATTATGAGCCGAGGGTTTGAGAAACAGCATTTCCAGGTGATTTTCCTTTCATTCCTTGGAGTCTTGTATGTAATTTCGTGTATATGAACATGCAACAGAAGGCAGGGTTGCTTGGTCTCCAAAGAAGACAGCCACCAGATTTTCACTTGAAACGTTAAGATGTCTTTTTTATTTTTAAAGCTTGTTTTTTATTAATAAAGGCATAAATTTATGTGATGCATTTTGGCTTCCCATATAATACAATCAATTAAAAAAAAATTCTCAGGTAACAAACCAACCCAACCCATATGTCACACAAGGTGGGGGGGACTCGTGGTGACCTCCCCACTGCCTTGGAATTTGTCTCCTTTGTGGTGATGGGATTATATATTTTTTAATTTTTTAATTAGAGGAAAGTTGCTTTACCGTGTTATGTCGGTTTCTGCCATACAGCAACGTGACTCAGTCCTAATTATATATGTATGTCCCCTCCCTCTGGAGCCTCCCAGCCCTCCCGCCTAGGTCATCACAGAGCGTCAGGCTGGGCTCCCTGGGTTTTGCAGCAACTTCCCACTAAGTGTCTGCTTTACTCAGGACAGTGTGTATTAGTGAGCGCTACTTCCTCAGTTTGTTCCGCCCTCTCCTTCTCCTCCTGCGCCCATAAGTCAGTTCTCTGTATCATACTTTGGATGTCCTTGTGTATTTAATCCCGCTTTCAGAGCTGTTTCTTCCTCCCCTCCCTGCAGTGTGCTTCCTCGGGTTCTGTCTCTGGAGCCACGTGATGCTTCAAGGTGCTCCACTGGGGTCTAGGCAGGTCAATTTTAAATGCACAGCTACAGCGTCTGTAGTTAATACCCTGCGTTGTTATTTGTCATTGTTTAGTCACTAAATTATATCCAACTCTTTTGCAACCCCAAGGACTGTAGCTTGCTAGGCTCCTCTGTCCATGGGATTTTCCAGGCAAGAATACCACGGTGGATTGCCATTTTCTTCTCCAGGGGAGTCTTCCTGGCCCAGTGATCAAACTCACATCTCCTGTTTCTCTTGCACTGCAGGCGGATTCTTTACCATTGAGCCACCTGGGAAGCCCAATACTCTGTCTTAGGGCTCAGTAATTCCCAGGCGCCAGTGGTAAAGAACCCTCCTGGCAATGCACAAGACATAAGCGACATGGGTTCGATCCCTAGGTCCGGAAGATCCCCTGGAGGAGGGCATGGCAACCCACTCCAGTATTCTTGCCTGGAGAATCCGCATGGACAGATGAGTCTGGTGGGCTTCCGTCCATAGGACCACAAAGAATCAGACACAGCTGAAGTGACTTAGCACACACGCAATTGAGTATTTAACTCTCAGCCCCATAAAGTTTCAAAAAGCAGGTCACCCTAGGTAATGGAGCACTGAGTCATCACCCCCCTAGAATACCCCGCAATGCCTGCAGCGGGTGACCGCCGCCTGGCCTCCTGTCTTGGCCATGTGGAGACCGTGAGGCTTAATGTTTCCTGGGGCTGCATCCATGTGCCGGGCAGGGCCCTCGCTGCATCACTGCTGATCAGCACAACGAGCCTGTCCCTGGAGGCCTTGCAATTAGCAGTGTTTACAAGAAATAAGGTCAGCTGAGTGGCTGCCCAGAAAAACAAGGAGCCTGGGGCTCAGGTGAACCGCGTATGTGCAGAGGAACTGAGTGCTATGAATGTGTCTGCCGTCAAAGGTGATGGCCACAGCTCCCTGGAGGTGTGGCATCTGGAGCATCATTGACACAAACTCAGGAGGGATTTCTCACCCGGGGGTCCTGGGAGTGTGGCTTTGAGCATAGAATTGTCTCCTCCAACCTCCACTTAGAGAGATGGAAAGCTCCTTCTTGTGCCCGGGATTATTGGGAATGACATGGACGAGGAAAGAGGAGGCCGTGAGAAGCTGGGCTCAGTCGGTTGTTTACTTGGTGGGGAGGGGGGGACCTTTTCCTCTCTGTTCACATGATCTGCTAAGAGTGAGCACCTCTGTATAGTCAGCATGTCAGTGGAGAAGGAATGTTTATTTTCCAGTCATAGTCGCCCAAACTTCATTTCAAGCGTTTGGGTTGGTTTATAGAAAGATTTCAGCAAGACAAGGCTTTGATGGCAAAGAAAATAGAAGTCCAGGAAGGTGGGCCCTTTTCCATAGGAGATGCATTTGGAGTGAGCAAAGATGGAAATCTTATGCTCCTGAAGTTATTTTTTTCTTAGCAATTTCCCAGGGAATTTTTGAATGATGGAGGCTCCAAAAAGTCGACAGTTTCTATTGTGCTTGACTTTCTTTAAAAACCCCATTATGAGCCGAGGGTTTGAGAAACAGCATTTCCAGGTGATTTTCCTTTCATTCCTTGGAGTCTTGTATGTAATTTCGTGTATATGAACATGCAACAGAAGGCAGGGTTGCTTGGTCTCCAAAGAAGACAGCCACCAGATTTTCACTTGAAACGTTAAGATGTCTTTTTTATTTTTAAAGCTTGTTTTTTATTAATAAAGGCATAAATTTATGTGATGCATTTTGGCTTCCCATATAATACAATCAATTAAAAAAAAATTCTCAGGTAACAAACCAACCCAACCCATATGTCACACAAGGTGGGGGGGACTCGTGGTGACCTCCCCACTGCCTTGGAATTTGTCTCCTTTGTGGTGATGGGATTATATATTTTTTAATTTTTTAATTAGAGGAAAGTTGCTTTACCGTGTTATGTCGGTTTCTGCCATACAGCAACGTGACTCAGTCCTAATTATATATGTATGTCCCCTCCCTCTGGAGCCTCCCAGCCCTCCCGCCTAGGTCATCACAGAGCGTCAGGCTGGGCTCCCTGGGTTTTGCAGCAACTTCCCACTAAGTGTCTGCTTTACTCAGGACAGTGTGTATTAGTGAGCGCTACTTCCTCAGTTTGTTCCGCCCTCTCCTTCTCCTCCTGCGCCCATAAGTCAGTTCTCTGTATCATACTTTGGATGTCCTTGTGTATTTAATCCCGCTTTCAGAGCTGTTTCTTCCTCCCCTCCCTGCAGTGTGCTTCCTCGGGTTCTGTCTCTGGAGCCACGTGATGCTTCAAGGTGCTCCACTGGGGTCTAGGCAGGTCAATTTTAAATGCACAGCTACAGCGTCTGTAGTTAATACCCTGCGTTGTTATTTGTCATTGTTTAGTCACTAAATTATATCCAACTCTTTTGCAACCCCAAGGACTGTAGCTTGCTAGGCTCCTCTGTCCATGGGATTTTCCAGGCAAGAATACCACGGTGGATTGCCATTTTCTTCTCCAGGGGAGTCTTCCTGGCCCAGTGATCAAACTCACATCTCCTGTTTCTCTTGCACTGCAGGCGGATTCTTTACCATTGAGCCACCTGGGAAGCCCAATACTCTGTCTTAGGGCTCAGTAATTCCCAGGCGCCAGTGGTAAAGAACCCTCCTGGCAATGCACAAGACATAAGCGACATGGGTTCGATCCCTAGGTCCGGAAGATCCCCTGGAGGAGGGCATGGCAACCCACTCCAGTATTCTTGCCTGGAGAATCCGCATGGACAGATGAGTCTGGTGGGCTTCCGTCCATAGGACCACAAAGAATCAGACACAGCTGAAGTGACTTAGCACACACGCAATTGAGTATTTAACTCTCAGCCCCATAAAGTTTCAAAAAGCAGGTCACCCTAGGTAATGGAGCACTGAGTCATCACCCCCCTAGAATACCCCGCAATGCCTGCAGCGGGTGACCGCCGCCTGGCCTCCTGTCTTGGCCATGTGGAGACCGTGAGGCTTAATGTTTCCTGGGGCTGCATCCATGTGCCGGGCAGGGCCCTCGCTGCATCACTGCTGATCAGCACAACGAGCCTGTCCCTGGAGGCCTTGCAATTAGCAGTGTTTACAAGAAATAAGGTCAGCTGAGTGGCTGCCCAGAAAAACAAGGAGCCTGGGGCTCAGGTGAACCGCGTATGTGCAGAGGAACTGAGTGCTATGAATGTGTCTGCCGTCAAAGGTGATGGCCACAGCTCCCTGGAGGTGTGGCATCTGGAGCATCATTGACACAAACTCAGGAGGGATTTCTCACCCGGGGGTCCTGGGAGTGTGCTTTGAGCATAGAATTGTCTCCTCCAACCTCCACTTAGAGAGGATTGCATTTGACATTGACAGAGTCTAGTAGGGACTCATGTTCCTACCTGATGGACTCGCCTGGGGTGCACAGCCAGGTGGTTGCCCACCGACGCTGGCTGCAGGAGCAAAAGAAAGGGACATCACGTGCAAACCCAAAACTACTTGTGGGTGAACATTTGTTTACTGTTGAGTTCTTTGCAAATACTCATTGAGCAACCAGTATTTCTTGAGCGTGTCAGGCTTTGACATCAGCACAATGTATCTTATGTTAGGCAGTGATGAGCATTATGGAGAAAAATAAAGGAAGAAGAACAGAGAGGCGAGGGTGGGGATAGGCTAGTTAAGACTTTGATGTGGTGGTCAGGGAAGTCTTTTGATAAGTTATGTTTGTGCAAAAACTGGAGGGAAGGGAAGGAGAGAGTCACATGGGTTCTGGGGGACAACATCGTGGGTGCAAAGGCCCTGTGGCAGGCATGTGGAAGGGGTGGAGGTATGCTCGGCAGTGTGGCTGGAGCACAGAGGTGAGGAGGGGATGAGGCTGGAACAGAGCAGAGCTAGGTGCAGGGCCTGTGGACCGCACTGTCGATGTTGGCCTCCACTTAAGCATAGTGCAGGGCCAGTGGGCTTTGAACAAAGGACCAACTCAGCAGGATTCTTGTTACAAAATAGTCCTTCTGGCCACCAGTTTATGGGACAAAGGTAGAAGCTGGAAGACCAGTAGTGAGAGGTGATGGTGGCTTGGACCAGGAGGGAAGTGCTGGTTCGTGGAGGGTTTGATCGTGGGTTGAAGATCGAGCCAGCAGGGTTTCTCTCAGAGGCGTGGAGCATAGGGTGGAGAAAGGGGTTGGTTTTTGGCCTGAGGAACTGTGGAGGTGGAGCTGCCAGTGGAGAACACAGGTTAGTCCAAACATGGAAACAGCAGGTTCAGGAGTGTTAGGTCAGTGTTCTCCAGCCTCCCTGGAACAGTCGAGGAGGTGGCTGACATGTGACCCGGGACTCAGGGGGCAGTACGTGCCCCACTTGTGTTAAATAAGCAAAAAGCATAAGGCGAAAGCAGTTTGCAGAAACACAAATCTCAAGTGCAAGGCCGTCGTGAGTGACAGCCATGGCTGGGTGCCTCCCTCACAGCCTCACGAGAGATGCTGAACTGTACAGGATGACAAAGGAGCCTCCCTTCCTTGCTTCCTGGTTCAGAATTAGTTCCTAATCTTGTTAGTGGCACCAGCCACATTTTTCTGACATCTGGACCCAAGAGCTTGTACACAAGCATTGGCTCTGACAGTGGGGTTGCCTGAGCACGTGGGTAGCGCCTCTGTGTGTTGACGGGTGGGGAGGGACCTCTGGGAGAACCTGGTTCAGATTAACGAGTGGGAGCCTGGAGCTTGGCCCTGATTTAGATATGGTTCTTTCTTCATGGTCAAGAGCATCCACTGATTTGTAAAAACAAAAATCCTTCTCAGGGGCTATTTACGTGGGGGAGAAAGCCAGTGTTTCTAGGACAAGGGATGTTGATCTGGTGATTGTGGGTTGGCGTCTGAGGTCCCAAGGGACCGAAGCTCTTTTGGGCAGGGACCAGGCCTGGTTTTGATTGGTTGTGACCCCCCAGGCCCCACTCAGGGTCTGACCCACAGAAGGCGCTCAGTCAGGTATTCACTTAAGGAATGAATGAATAAGTGAGTGAATGAAGCCACATCTCTTGTGATATTTGGGGTGAGAGAGTGCTGGACAGAGTAGCTGGAAGCCCAGCACACAGAACCTCAAAACTGCCTCTGAATCTGAGTACTGGGTGTATATGGGTCTATTACGCCATTCCTTCTAATTTTGTAAATGTGCTTGTTAAACTAAAATTGCCTCTTGGGGCACATCTGGTGAGAACCTGGGCCCCCCGCCCCCCAACTTGCCCAGCCAGTCAGAACCCCAGGTCCACCTGTGGACACTCTGCCCCTTCACCATTCTCTGTCTGACCTAGAGCCCGACATCGCACATGGCCTGCCCCGCCCCCCCCTCCCCCACTCAGTATAGCAAGGATGCTCCTCACCATGTGTTACCACGCTGGGCACGTTGCTCGGTGACCTCACTTTGTGCTCAGGGGTGAGTGGGGGTCCTGTGTCCCTCTGATGGAGAAGGAAGCTGGCTCTCAGACAGGCTATGTGGCTCCCTTGCAAAAGGTCATCAGCTCGTGAGCCTGGAGCCAGGGCCAGGCCAGCACCCTCTGCGGCCACCCTCCACCCTCTGACCACCTCTGGCCTCCTCCTTCCCTCTTAGCAGTCACGCCCCCCCAACCCCCCTCCTCGGATGCCCCGGTGGCCCCTGATGCCCACTGTCGCCCTTCTGCCCGCAGACAACGGGGTGGGGGTATGCAGGCGACTCTTGAGTCCCTCTCTCATGCTGTGCAAATTGCCTTTCACAGAAGCATGTTGTGGAGACATTTTTTGGATTTGACGAGGAGTCTGTGGACTCGGAAACGCTATCGGAGACGTCCTGCAACACAGACAGGACAGACAGGGCTCCAGCCACACCCGAGGAGGACTTGGATGACGTAAGCAGGCCTCACCCCCGTGTGCTTGTAAAGGGGTGCCTCCCGCCTCACCTGGCCTCTGTAGCCATGCTCCCTCCCTGTGAGACGAACCTCGAAGGACCTGTGTGGTCACAGCCTGTGTCCAGGGAGGATGGTCCCCACTTTGACGGGTTCTGAGAATGGCGATGGTGGGGTGCCTGCAAGTGTGGGAGGGCCCCTTCACACACACACACACACACACACACACACACACACAGACACACATGGGGGCCCTTCACACACACACACACACCTTTGTATATAAAGATGGCGTGCCTCTGCAAGTCTGCCAGGGAGGATCTTCACACACACACACACAGACACCCATACACAGACATACACACACAGACACACCTGTGTATATAAAGATGGCGTGCCACTGCAAGTCTTGCGGGGGAGGATCTTCACACACACACACACACACAAACACACACACACACACACACACACCTGTGTATATAAAGATGGCGTGTCATTGTAGGAGAGGATGCCAGCAGCATAGAAAAGAGCAGAGGGAAGCCCACCTGGAGCCTCTCACCCCGACTCCTCTCTCTCACGCTTTCCTGACCCTCCATCTGCGCACATCCACCTTCCTGTCCTCTGCTCCAGAGAGCCTGAGTCACACAGGAGCAAAAAGCAGGCCCCCTCTCTCCACCCCGCCCCACCCGCTGGGATTCATTCAGGAAACCCCAGTCAAATACGACCTCGTCGGACACACGCTTTTTGATTAGCCTTTTTCACCAAGAATGTGTAACAGGCATCTTTCAGCACCAGATGCTGTGCTACTCACCATCCTCCGTCTGGAGCGGACCCTCACAGACCCGCACGTGCGTCCAGCCTCACGGGCTCCTGATGAGTGGTGTTGTGGGGATTCCAGTTTTTCACAACTGCAGCGATGCTGTTTGGGTGGTTGTCTCCTTAGGAGAAATCCCCAGAATGAGACCTGCAGGGTGGGAGGGACGCCTTTTACAGCCTAGACGCTCGCTGTGAAGTCGGGACTGGCTCACCCTTGTTCCCCTGCACACGATTCAGTGATTCTCGGGGTCAGGGAGCTCCGGGAAAGATGGCAGAGAAGGCATCTTCTCCCCAGCGCTCTCTCCAGAGCCCTCCCATTAGGTCCTGGCCACGGCCGGTCCATTAAGTAACAGCTGGCAGCAGTCGTGACATCTGCACGTTGTCTTTGCCTGACTTGCCCCTGGCACCGCCATTCACATCAAGTCACGGGCTTCCTCACGCTTTTCTCTTCCATGACGTGAAGACGACAACCCGAGAAGAGGCTGACCTGAGGTTCTGCCAGCTGACCAGGGAGTACCAGGCCCTGCAGCGAGCCTACGCCCTGCTTCAAGAGCAGGTGGGCGGGACACTGGACGCCGAGCGAGAGGCCCGGGTAGGTGCCAGGGGGAGGCGTTGAGGGGTGTCCCATGTGTGCCCTTGCCAGCAGCCGGATTCTGTTGAGAGGCGATGGGGGTTGGCTGGCAGCCTCCGCTGTGGTGACGTTCCAGCGTTCGGGAAATCCGACGGGAGCTCCCCTGCCTGTCCTTAGTGCAGGTGCAGCATTTGCAGGAGAAATGCTGCTGTCTCAGTGTCCTGTGCCCCTTCCGTTGGCAAGAAGGGTTTCAGAAGTTTGACTCGGTGATGAAATCAGACTCACTGTGAAACAGATGTCTCTCTTTCTCGGCTGAGCAACCCCCAAGAATGTTCCTAAGGCGCACAGGCAGGGCTGCCCAGTTGCTCAAAGCCCACCCAGCACTCGCTCTGGTCCCTGCTGGCCACCCAGGTCTGGACCATACCAGCTCTTGTGGCGGGGCTGACCTCCACCTTCTAGTAACGTCCACGCAGCGGCCATTAGCCCATCTTCGGGAGTCGCACAGACCAGTCTCGGCCAGCCCTTCCCTCTGAAGGCAAGAGGGACCCCTGGGAGTACTCCTGCTGGAGTGACTTTTCACCCCAGCACACCCCTGCTTCATTCCCACAACAGCCCCATGAGATGAGGGACGGCAAGTGAGGCTGTGGAGGGAAGGTCCTTCACAACAATAGTGTCAGCCTGAAACCTGTAGGTCAGAGGAAGTACGCTGCTGGAGGGGTTTGGACTGAAGCATGGACTTCTTATTTTAAAAAACTTCCTCTTGCACCATTCAGAAGTTGAGAGATTTCACGCTGAAATCGGGTTCCTGGCTTCTCTTTAGAGCTCGGAGCTTTGGCAGCATCAGTCTCCCATTCCGTGTAGTCGCCTTTGGCTGCAGCTGCTGAGTGGCAGCACCCCCCCGAGTTGAGACATGTGCCCCTGGTTTGCCACAGTCCCCACCACTCCCTAGTGCCCCTCACCCAGTCGGTCTCTCCTGTTTACACTACCTGCCTGACCCTTGGGGTATCTGGTTTTCAGCCCTCGCTGTCGGTGACACCTTTGTCAGGAGATGGGCTGAGCAAGAGTGAAAGTGTGGCTGGCGATGGTGGTACAGCCACGGCACTGGATCAGGAAGCTGGGCTGGGAGCTGACGTGCTGGCCCCTCACTCACCCTCGTGAAGAAGCTGGCCGCTTCTCCAGACTGCAGGCTCGTCTCTCAACAGGGGTAGTGCTGACGGCCTCTCAAGGCCTTGCCGTTCTTCCAGGTGTCACACCCGTGGGTCACAGAGGAACCAGGCAGGCCAGTCAGCACCTGTGCTCCTAAAAAAGAGGACCGGATGCCACCTTGTCCTTTCCCCTTCTCTGTCATCATCCGGGGGAACCTGCTCACTTCCCTGGTCTTTTGCATTTCAGACTCGGGAACAACTCCAAGCTGATCTGCTGAGGTGTCAGGCGAAAATTGAGGATCTGGAGAAGTTACTGGTTGAGAAGGGCCAGGTGAGCAGAAATGGTCACGTGACCTGTAGCTCTTTGCATTTCTGTCCCCTTGGTGGTGTCGCTGGGGTCTTGGTGCCCGGGGGATGGTTTGTCGATCTATATCATTTGCTCTGCATATGTGAGAGGAAAAAAAATATGCTAGCAGAGTTCAGGCAGGACTGTCCCAGCTCATCTGCCTCTTTATCAAGTTTTTAAAAATCCAACATGTTCTGAGAGGCTAACTTGGCTTTTTCTTTGTTTGCCAAGTGTACAAGAATAGGAGACAACTCCAAACATAAAGTGATGAGCAGAATCTTTTCTGACTTGAATCTAGAAGACACTGCCTATGAGAATTCAGTTGTGCAAATGAGCCTGCAGCTAGCTCTCAGTGATGGCAGAGGTGGCCTTGGGAGCCGGTCCAAAACTCTCCATAAGGCAGGATACACTGCAGCCAACAGGCACAGGCCAGCACTGCCTGTGCTGGGGCACAGCCCTGGGGAAATTATGTGATCTCTTGTGCCTCAGTTTTCTCATCTTTAAAATGGGGCTAATAATAGTACTTAAATAGGGAATGAGGGAAGAGGGAGACTCAACAGCAGCCTTGGAGTCCAGACGAAAGATGAGGCTGTTTTCACACTTGTGTCTTCACCTGCCATTGACCTCAGCTTCCCTCTTTCAGGCTGAGCTCACAGGTTGCAACTCGCCCAACCACAGTCTATGATTAAGTTAACCTCCCACCTGAGGTGCTAGGCCCTGTTTTGGGGCGTGCTCTGCCCCCAGTTCCTGCTAAATAAAGGGGCCAGTCTGGGACAAAACACATGGCCGTTCATTCAGCGAGCACTTTACCAGAGCCCTTGCCCTGTGCTCGGCGTGTGGGATAATGTATCAGTTTGCTATTGCCGCCTAAAAAATCACCCGAAAACTGAGTTGTTTACAAATAACAGAAATTTCGTGTGCTTACAGTTCTGTGGGTCAGCAGTTTGGGTGGTTCTTCTGCTGGTCTCCCCTGGGGCCACTCTAGAGGCTTCCTTCTGCAGGTGATGGGCGCTGGATGGCCCCAAATAACCTCGCTGTCCTGTCTGTGCAAGTGGCAGCTGCTGGCCAGGCTCTCATGGTCTCTCGTCCTCAAGGAAGCTGGCTCCTTTAAGTAAAGGTCTTGGAGCAGGAAGAAAGGGCAGCCCCCAAAGCACAAGTATAGGCCAGGCCTCTGCCTGCATCACACTGGCTAATACCCCAGTCACCAAAGAATGCTGCAGCCATACCCAGCGGCAAGTTTGCTCTTTGGGAGGAGCTGCAGAGTCACCTTGAAAAGGGGCAGGGCTATGGGAGGGACATTGCCAGTAACCTCCTACAGGAAAAAGATGAATGGACCCAGCTCTGGACTCAGCCTCGTGGGCGTATACGACATGTGTCAATCCTGGGAAGACACGGGGTGATGCACGATGGGTGGAAGGAAGGGAGGGAGAAAGTTCCCTCGTTTATCCTTCATCCATCCCCTGGCATTTACTGAGCGTCGGCTGTGTGCTGGGCACCGTGTTAGGTGCTAGAGATGCTGGTATAAAGACAGAATTAGCCCTCTGGCTCATGGAATGTTCCTGGACAGAACTTGTCCAGACAAAGAAGTGGTTAGGCAGGGGGTCTCAGATGAGCAGAAGTGTGTTACTGTGATGTCCACAGGTACATCCACGGGGGTGTGGCCTGGACACTCGCCCTCGAGCCTGAGAGCAAGCCCTGGAAGGGTCTGCCAGGACCAGCTCAGTTGTGCTCCAAGTGTCTTTCTGTCAGTGATAACAGATGTTCAGTTAAGTCACTCAGTTGTGTCCAACTTTTTGCAACCCCATGGACTGCAGCACGCCAGGCTTCCCTGTCCATCACCAACTCCCAGAGCTTGCTCAAGCTCATGTCCATTGAGTCAGTGATGCCATCCAACAGTCTCATCCTCTGTCTTCCCCTTCTCCTCCTGCCTTCAGTCTTTCACAGCATCAGGGGCTTTCCTAAGGAGTCGGTTCTTCAAATCAGGTGACCGAAGTATTGGAGCTTCAGCTTCAGCATCAGGCCTTCCAAGGAATATTCAGGAATGATTTCCTTGAGGATGAACTGGTTGGATCTCCTTGCTGTCCAAGGGACTCTCAAGAGTCTTCTCCAACATCATAGTTCAAAAGCATTAGTTCTTTGGTGCTCAGCTTTCTTTATGGCCCAACTCTCACACCCATACATGACTACTGGAAAAACCAGTAGCTTTGATACAGATGAGCTCCCTGAAATTTAGGGAACATGAGTGGAGGAGGAATGCACCGCAGACCTGCCAATTCTTTTTCAGGATTAAATGTTTAGAGCAGTGGTCCCCAACTTTTTTGGCACCAGGGACCAATTTTATGGAAGACAGTTTTTCCCTTCAGGATAATTCAGCACCTTACATTTATTGTGCTCTCTATTTCTAATCAGACTCACTAGAAAAGACCCTGATGCTGGGAAAGATTGAAGGTGGAAGGAGAAGGGGACGATAGAGAATGAGGTGGTTGGATGGCATCACTGACTTCGACGGACATAAGTTTGAGTTAAGCTCTAGGAGTTGGTGATGGACAGGGAAGCCTGGCGTGCTTCCATGGGGCTGCAAAGAGTCAGACACGACTGAGCGACTGGACTGACTGATTTCTAACTAACGCCTCCACTGATCTGACAAGAGGTCTGGTTCCCCTGGGGACCCCTGGTTTTGAGGGATAATGAGATCATTCTAACTGCTCTCCTCTCTGGCTTTTTCATAGAAAGGTTCATATGAAGTCACCTTTCCCACTGATACTTTGTTACTTAGCCCTCTGCTTCAATGAGTATGAACATATTTAGTACTTTTCCTTAGGATTCCAAATGGGTTGAAGAGAAGCAGCTACTCATCAGAACAAACCAAGACTTGCTGGAAAAGGTACGTGGCACCAACACCCTGAGCCCTGCCCCAGGGGATCATGGAGCCCGAGGCCTGCTCCGGCCGCCAGAGTCTCACCCACGCCCGTCCTGAGGGCTCCTACCTACTGGTCCTGTCTCTGTCCTCTGGGTCGGAGCCCGCAGAGCTGGTTTGCAGACGTGGTGAGGCCTGTCAGCCCCCCTTATGCTGGGCTTCCAGGCCACCTCTGCCGTTGCCTTGGATTCCAGACCACTCCCTAACCCCCCCACCCCCACCACCTGCTCCCCAGGCAGGGGTCGGTGGGCAGATCCTCGGGTAGTCATGGTCCAGTTCATCTACTGGAGGCCATGGTACTGGCAGAGCCAAGCTTGTCCTTCCCTCTGTGGTCATGGAACTTGTAGGGAATCGGCTTGAGTGGTAAATCTAATGCTTTGAGATGAGACTTCAGCTTTATCTTTTTCTTATTTGTGAACAATTCAGTGATTTTTTTTTTTTTTTTTTAGTAAATTTACTGAGTCGTGCATCCAGCCCCACCATGCAATATTTAGAACATTTTCGGCTTCCCTTAAAGATCCCTCTTTCCCCCTTTGTAGTCACCCCTGTCTCTCACCCCTCAGCCCCTGGAAACTGCTTTCTATCCCAGCAGATCTGCTTGTTCTGCACCTTCTGTGCTGGTGGAAGTGGACTGTGTTAGGCCTTACCTTCTAAACATCCTCAAATGTCCCAACCGGACAAGCCCAGCCTTGCACCCTTGAGGGGTGGCAGAGTCCTGTCCCAGCTCTTACTGATCTGCCGTGTGGCCGTTCATCATCCCATATCCCTCTACAGCATCTGGGGTTTGGGACAGAGCTGGTCATTTCCTGTGAGTCAGCTCCAGGCTTTGGGAGAGATTTCAGATCCCTGGTCCTTCTGGCTAAATTCTGAGAGGCCCGGAAAACTCTTATGCTGTTTCCAGGTGTCCCCCTGGGGGCAGTACCACCCCATTAGAGGTGGGGAGGCAGGGTAAAGGTGACCAAGACCCACCAGTGAAAGTGGAAGTCGCTCAGTCGTGTCCGACTCTTGGCGACCCCATGACCACACAGCCCATGGAATTCTCCAGGCCAGAATATTGGAAGTGGGTAGCCTTTCCCCTCTCCAGGGGATTGTCCCAACCCAAGGATCGAACCCAGGTCTCCCACACTGTGGGCAGATTGTTTACCATCTGAGCCACCCGGGTAGCCCAAGAAGACTGGAGTGGGTAGCCTGTCCCTTCTCCAGCGGATCTTCCCGACCTAGGAATCCAACTGGGGTCTCCTGCTTTGCAGTTGGATTCTTTACCAACTGAACCATCAGGACCTTCATTTCCACGTATTGTCTTGGTCCTCACTGCAGACCGCCAAGTAGGGGCTGCTGTGTATCTCCGTGTCATCCAAGGAGCTACATAGCTGGCCCATAGTCTCCCAGTGGGTTTGGGACCCAGGCAGCCCCACTTCCCAGATTTTCAGATCTCCTACTCATCGGAGCCCTCTGGAGAGTCCAGGGCACCTTCCTATTGGAACTAGCCAGACCCTGGGTGGGCTGACTCTGGGAGATTGGGATAGAAGGAATTCAGACAGGCTTGGGGATCACTGTTGCTTCCCCAGGTCTGACCTTTGGGAAGGGACTCAACTGCTCTGTGCCTTAGTTTCTCCACCATTCGTGTATTCAGCAAATACCTGGCCCCCATGCCCAGCCACGCTTGGGCTGCAGGGACGAAGCAGGCACAGCCTCTGATATGGGCCTTCCCTGCCCCCAGAGCAGAAAGGGCCCACCTTGCACACCCACTGAGACCCTCCCCTTCCCACCCTACCCCTGGTGATGGCCCCTGTGTCCCCGGGGCCAACACCCCGGGGGTCTGTGATACAGGACACATTCTCACGGCCCCTGATGAGACACAGTGCTTCTCCCACCATTAACCTGCAGGTGTCTCTGGTCTAGATTTACAGGCTGGAAATGGAAGAGAACCAGCTGAAGAATGAAATGCAAGACGCAAAGGATCAGAACGAGCTGTTAGAATTCAGAGTGCTAGAACTCGAAGTAAGAGACTCTATCTGTTGTAAACTCTCAAACGGAGCAGACATTCTCTTTGAGCCCAAACTGAAATTCATGTAAAGTCCCAGATGTTTTTCAAGCATGTTTAAGGGGACGTGTGACACTTGTTTTCTTTTCTTTCTTTCTTTTTCTTTTTTTTTTTTTAATCTGACATTGAGAATAATTTCACTGCCTTAATATGTTCTGAAGAGAATGCTCACCGAAGTTCCTGGACATGTACCAGAGCTAATCTATTTATTGCCTACGGCTTGTTTTTGCACTTAATAAAATAATTTGTTTTTGCAATATTTTGCCTTTTTTATTTGTGTTTCATTTCCATAACTACTTCTTTCCTGCATGCATAGTCACCTGGTATGCCTTCTGCAAACACGGACAGAAGCACTGTTGCAATTGATAACACACCTTTTTAAAGTGACCTTGCATGCATGAATCTCACCTTTTGAAAGAGCGGGGTCTGACCTGGCCTGCAGCTGACTCCATAATGTGTTTACTGCTAGTTTGGCCTGTTTTCTCTTTGCCAAGGTAAACACAAGGTAAGTAAACAGGGTAAGAGGAGGTATTTGCAATAGGTAGTTGAGAAAGCTTGTAACATTACTCCATCTCCTTAACGCAGTGAGCACCAACCTGGGCATCGCGAGCAGTACTGGACTAAATATGTCTGTAACTCAAACTGCAACTCAGAATGATTCCCTTAGCGTAAAGGGGGATTGACTGTTGTCCACAGGTAGAAATCCTGTTGCAAACCTTCAGTGACTTCCCAGATACACAGAGCTGGATCCAGGCTGAGGACATGGATGGTTTTACTGCTTCCAACTGGAACCCTGCCTCAGATATGTTTCTGTATTGCCTTGCTACCACTTGACTTCATAGTCCGTTTTCGTTCGTTTGTTTCCATTTCAAACGCATCTACATGTGACACATCGCCTGAGTTTGTGACTGGTTTTCTCTAAGCATCTGTGGTGACACGGCTGTCCTTTCCCTCGGCTGAAGCCTTTGCATGTCCTGAATCCTCGGTAAAAGTGAGCTCCTTGGCGATGTTGGTGTCTCTCAGATTTCGTTTTCTCCTCTCAGCTTCAGTTAAAATTCTGCTTTCTCTAGAACAGGGCTTCCCTATGGCTCAGCTGGTAAAGAATCCCCCTGCAATGTGGGAGACCTGGGTTCAATCCCTGGGTTGGGAAGATCCCTTGGAGAAGGGAAGGGCTACCCACTCCAGTATTCTGGCCTGGAGAATCCCATGGAATAGTCCGTGGTGTCACAAAGAGTCAGACCCGACTGAGCCACTTTCACGTCACTTCACTTCCCTAGGGCGTCTGATCCTATACTTTGCCGTGCTAGCACGGACCGTGGCCTGAGTGTCTCAGAGCCAGGTGTTGCCGTATGATTCAGCTCTTGTCTAAACATAAACTGAGTCCTTCATTCAGGCAGCAGAAGGAGAAGTTAAGAAAGATTATGGTGAATACGTCTACCACTGTCAGAAAACCTTTCACGGCTCTCTGCTACCCGCCATTTCTCACGAGACCTCCATAAGCATTGGTCACTTTGCTAGAACTTTCAAGTGTTTCCACCATCCTTTGGAGGAGCCATTAGAAATCAGTTTTCTGACTTTCATTCATATAAAACACAAGCTTTCTTGTGTCAGCTTTTCTATGGGGACCCCCGTAAGCAAATATTGCAGGTAGAAGAGACCTCTATAGCACGGAACATTGTGAATGTGGTTGTTCCAGTCTAATGAGGGAAATAAGGTTTTCTATCTAAACTGTTTCAAACCAGGTTAGCCAGATTGGGGCTTCATGGAAATTAATTTGATTAATGGCCCCGCCCTCCCCCTCCTTTAGAGGATCTGCTTAGGGACCTGTCTTGGCTACATTTCTTAGTTAACGGCTAAAGTAACTCTTTGGTTCTGTGGCTCGATTCTGCAGCTATGGTCCAAAGCAAGCTTACTAACTATAATTTTGAAGAAATAAAAGCAGTTTGATTTCAAGGTATCATTTAGCGAGGCCTTGGCTGCTGGCTGACCTGTCCATTGCTTGGAGTTTAAAGGCAGCTCTGTGTAGGAAATGCATTTGATACCAGAGTACCGTTTTGCTGCGGTCCTTTATTTCTGTAAGTAATTGGGCATCTCCATTTCTTTTTAAAAGTCTGTCACTTTACCTATGATTAATGTACTACTTCTGGGAAAATGGTTACTCTCCTTTTTTAGTAGTTGAGATTTGACTTATCAATCTAAGGCAAGGGTAGAATGATCATTGGAAGGTTAGTGCAGATCAGAAAAAAAATTTGTGGACAAAGTCAGAAGATCGTATTGAAAAAGATACGAAGCCAAGGTCTGGGGTCTGGCCTTGTCACTCAATCGCAGGGGACCTCGGAGGGGTCCTGTCTCACAGCCCTTTCTTCTGTCCATAAAATAGAAGCGTTCACGGTTGCCTCCTGGGGTTATGTGAGGATGAAGTGAGCTAACAATGACTTCTATTGAAATTTCCCACGATTGTTCTTCATCAAGTATTTACTGATGATTGCGTGATTTCCTGGGCTTTGATCAACAGGTCCTCTCTGGACACTGCTAACCATTTCTTCCCAGCTGACTAGGTTAAGAAGTCATCCAGTGTCCGCAGGGGATCCGCTGCGGGGCAGACAGGACAGTGTCTCCACCACGGACGAGACCGTAGCCTGAGTGTGCAGTTACTAGGAACACCTTTGCCAACTGGAATTCCTTGGTTTTTTGCTGAATAACGTGGGAAAATGACAAGTGGTGAAATAATACAATAAAGTTCTGTTTTTAAACCAAATCTTTTCCCCAGGAGAGAGAGCGGAGGTCGCCAGCATTTAACCTCCAAATCACCACCTTTCCTGAGAACAACAGCAGCGCCCTCCAGCTGTTCTGTCGCCAGGAAGGAGTTAAGGTAGCGTGCCCGGGGGGTGCCCCCACTCTATTACAGCCATGGCCCGCTTGCCCGAATCCCAGGCTCAGCTGGAAAGGGGATTGTGTGCCTGTGCCAGGGCTAGAATTGATTTTAATAAGATACCCCCTGTCGCTCCACTCTGTTTTGAAAGTCAGAGTTTATTACTCCAGCTGGGTCACCAAATTTGTATTCACATTAAAAAGAGCAGAGCCATGGGATACAGCCTTGAAAGCAAACCCCGCCTAGACCACTTCCTGGCTCTGGCCCAGAGCCTGTCTGACCCTCAGTCTCTCCATTTAGGAGATCTGAGTGGCAACACCCACCCCATGAAAGGGGTGTGACAGTTTTTAAGCTAGATAATGAACCTGAAGACTCAGTGAAATGCTCAGATCGTGCTGAGTGTTCTAGATTCGGGAGCTGGTGATGGTTCTCACAACCGTTGGGTGTGACCCTGGAATCCTGCTAGGCCCGCAGGCACACAGAGGTCCTTTCGACCTACAGGATCCCATGAGAATTCTAGAAAGCAGTGTTTGTGCTGGTGTAAAACTCAGCCAATACACGGCAGTTAGCAGCCCTCTCTGCTTGAAGGGACCACCAAGAATAACTCTCCTACCGGCCTTATGTACTAAGAGACAAGGAAGGGAATGGTGTCTTACAAGGAGTGAGGGCTGTGGCCCCAGAGATTGGTGTGGATGGCCTTTGTAGCTCACACAAAATGAACGTTGGACATCTTTTCCAGGATGTGAATATTTCTGACCTTATGAAGAAATTAGATATCCTTGGCGATAACGGGGTAACTATGAGCGATCGGTTTCCGGTTTCGTGTCCTTGTTTTGATTCGGGTGTACTCTGTTGTGGCTTTTGTTTCCGTTTTTGTTTTAATTTCTTCCTGATTTAAGAGATCAACTAAGTACAATGTAAGGCTTTTGTATGGCCATGTTCCTGCGTGGGTGGCTGGGCCCGCATCCGTCAGAAGTGGGGTTCTGAAGTTAGGTCATCCTGACAGCGGTGTGAGTGATGAGGGTTAAAAAGACCTAAAAAGAAATGCCCGGAAAAAAAGTGGAAGCACTCAAGATCTCTGAAATCCCAAAGTGAGGCTTTTGCCTTCTTAAAAGACTGGGCTTGAGCGAGGCCCTGTTCCTAAAAGGCTCGGGGACGCTGTGTGAGGTGTCCCCACCCCCGAAGAGCTGGTCCTCAGACCTGTCACTTCTGTGAGTTGGGGCTGACCTCGGGGAGGCTGCTTTCAGAGTCGCGTAGGGCTGACTATCTGCACGGGATGTGGGAGCAGTGTAAAACGCCCTTGCCCATTTTTGTGTTTTAGAATTTGAGAAATGAAGAACAGGTTGCAATAATCCAGGCTGGAACTGTGCTTGCCCTGTGTGAAAAGGTAGAGCCCAGCGGCATTTCTGTCCATACACTTGTCCGAGCTTTCTGGCACCATACAAGAAACTGTACATTGGCGTCTCGCTTTGTTCCGGAAGCATGGTTCTGGTTTCCTGTCTGCGTTTGCATGCGCACGTGCACGCCTGTTCGTTTCCAGGGGAAAGTCACTCATGCTTATGGTAGAAAGCTTAGAGACTGAGAAAGAAAATCAAACTTCCCTCGAGGAACCCCGTCTGCGACAGTTGGTTTTATTTCCTTCCAGTTTCCTCCCGCCCTGTGCCCCCCCGCCTTTTTTTTAAGCAAACAAACAAACTTTGGGATCATACTTGACTTTAGCTTTTAATCCTGCTTCATAAGCTTTCCCCCAACTATGAGCGATCGGTTTCCGGTTTCGTGTCCTTGTTTTGATTCGGGTGTACTCTGTTGTGGCTTTTGTTTCCGTTTTTGTTTTAATTTCTTCCTGATTTAAGAGATCAACTAAGTACAATGTAAGGCTTTTGTATGGCCATGTTCCTGCGTGGGTGGCTGGGCCCGCATCCGTCAGAAGTGGGGTTCTGAAGTTAGGTCATCCTGACAGCGGTGTGAGTGATGAGGGTTAAAAAGACCTAAAAAGAAATGCCCGGAAAAAAAGTGGAAGCACTCAAGATCTCTGAAATCCCAAAGTGAGGCTTTTGCCTTCTTAAAAGACTGGGCTTGAGCGAGGCCCTGTTCCTAAAAGGCTCGGGGACGCTGTGTGAGGTGTCCCCACCCCCGAAGAGCTGGTCCTCAGACCTGTCACTTCTGTGAGTTGGGGCTGACCTCGGGGAGGCTGCTTTCAGAGTCGCGTAGGGCTGACTATCTGCACGGGATGTGGGAGCAGTGTAAAACGCCCTTGCCCATTTTTGTGTTTTAGAATTTGAGAAATGAAGAACAGGTTGCAATAATCCAGGCTGGAACTGTGCTTGCCCTGTGTGAAAAGGTAGAGCCCAGCGGCATTTCTGTCCATACACTTGTCCGAGCTTTCTGGCACCATACAAGAAACTGTACATTGGCGTCTCGCTTTGTTCCGGAAGCATGGTTCTGGTTTCCTGTCTGCGTTTGCATGCGCACGTGCACGCCTGTTCGTTTTCCAGGGGAAAGTCACTCATGCTTATGGTAGAAAGCTTAGAGACTGAGAAAGAAAATCAAACTTCCCTCGAGGAACCCCGTCTGCGACAGTTGGTTTTATTTCCTTCCAGTTTCCTCCCGCCCTGTGCCCCCCCGCCTTTTTTTTAAGCAAACAAACAAACTTTGGGATCATACTTGACTTTAGCTTTTAATCCTGCTTCATAAGCTTTCCCCCATGAGATCGAACGTCCCTGCATCATTCTACCTACAGCCACGCCCTCAGTTAAATATTCTTCCGCTGTTAACATATTGGAGTATTTCCGCTCTTTTTTTTCTGTTTATCACCATGCAGCGATGAGCAAGCATCTTTAATCATAAGTTTCTATCTATGTTTTAAAACACTTCCACAGGATAGATTCTAGAAGTGGGATCACTGGGCCAATGGGTAAGAGGGTTTTTAAGAGCCTTGACACTGTCCAGTCATTTCCAGAAAGATGGTACAAAGTCGCCTTCTACATGAACGCTACCACTGCCGGTTTCTTGTTCAGCAAGGCATATGTGGCCACTAAGAATTCTGCTGATAGGATAGGCAAAAACCATTTGACGTCACTATTTTAATTTTCATTTGTTCAAGTGCTAGTGACAATGAATCTTTGGTGTATTATCCATTTTCTTGTTCCTTGAGAATTGTAATTCCATTCCATTTCATTTGTCATTCATTCATAGCTTCATTCAATCATGCCTTCATCTATTCACTTATTTAATATCAATTTGGTTGTTAATAATGGTTTTTCTTACTGACTTCTCTGTGAGGTTTACATGCTAAAGATAATAACTTTTGCCATATTTATTTAAAAAATACATTCCTGGTTTGCCTTTTACATTAATTTAGAGTGTTTTAAGACATACCCAACTTTCCAATGTGGTCTTGTCTGTGGATCTTTTTCTTGTAAACACAAGTTAAATTTTAAAATGCTATTTTTATAATGATGAAGTCGTAATGATTTTAATCAGGATTCCTTCCAGAATCTTCGGGGTAAATAGTTTTTTTTCCCCCCCTGAGAACCTGTCCAGCCTTCCCTGTGCACAGGGCCCTAAATGTTGGCAACAGACTTCCAGCAAAGCCTTGCTGAGGTCACACAGCTGGTAAGTGGCGATGCCCACATCACTGTCACAGTCACCCGGCTGAGTCTGCATCCTCAGGTGAGCGGGATGAGGAGGACTCACACCTGGCTGGCTGTTGGCCCCTCACATCCAGGTGATGGTGGGTGACAGAGACATGGAGTGCATTCCGAAAAGATCCTCTCAACAGGAGAGCCAAATATGACAGCGTAGCCTCCTGGGGTCATGGAGAGAACCCGGAAAGTGCTTTCAGTGCATTCCATGTTCATTCCAACATGCACTACCCAGCACGCCTGAGGATATGCCCACGGCTCCCTTCTGGCTCCCCAGAGGCCCTTCCCAGGCTGGCTCTCAGCCCCACACCCGCTAACTGCAGGGCCTGCTGCAGGCCAGCCCCTCCATCTCCCTGAGCCCCAAGCCTTGCTGGTGAACCTCAGGACTCCAGGACACAGCACTTTTAACTGGGACTAGGCACCACTGCCAAGCACCTGGGGCCAGGCTGGGTACTGGGAGGTGACTGATGTATAAGGATGGTGAGCAAAGAGCAGGCAACACCAGGGACCAGGGTGGGGCTGGAGCAGTGGGCCCGGGGAGGGAGTCTCCCTCTCTTCTACCCCTCTGAGCCTCTTGGAGGGTGGCAGGCTGTCTGGAGTCCCCAGCCCTGCCGAGAACAGCCTCTGCCAGGTACCAAATTCTCCCACCTGGACCCTTCCCAATAAGCTCCTCCCACATGCAGCAAACAGAGGTCTTTATAGACTCACAGCCTTGCCCCCGCCTCAGACCCTTGGGGCTCCTCGACAGTTGTGTAAGGTGAGCTGCATAGATCCCTTGTACACCGAGAACATGGGGACTGCCTGGCATGCGGCTGCTGTCTACTTTGACCCTGTCGCCCACTCCTTGCCCACCTATAGCAGCCCCTGCTGGTCGCTGACCATAGAGTCCCAAGTTGGATGGCCAGTGCCATGCTCTGCTTCCTAAATGCAGAGACCTGTGCCAGGCGGCCTCACCTACCAGCACCCCCTGACACCCCACAAGGGTGGCGGCAGGAGTGATGGTGCCCAGGGTTGGCACAGTACTCAGGACTGGTGTTTAGAAGCTGGACTCTGTGCCAGTGAGAGGGGCCCAGCTCCTCATTTGGGACAGTCTGTGGAGACTGGACTTAGAGACAGATGTCCTCTCATTTTTTCAGGGACATGTCTCATTTTCTGTGCCGCGTGTCTGTGATTGAAGACCCAGTATTTGGGAGGTGCTATGTCTCCCTCTCAGAGAGAAATGGTGCTGAGAGCGCACAGCCAGAGGAAAAGTGGGTCAATGGGACCCCTGGAAGCACCTACAGGTCAGCTTGCCCGGGATGTGGGGTTTCAGTGCTGAAACGGGCACAGTCCCAGGCAAACAGGGACAAGCTGGACACCCTGGAGCTGACAGGCTGTAGGAAAGCTGGCAGTGGGACCCAGAGCCCCAGTGACATCCTCAGCCAGCCCCCCTCAATGAAGTCATACATCATTTTGAAAGTTGCCATTCAGTTCTGGTATCTGACCAAACTAAGGTACACTTCAATTTTCTCTCTAAGAGCATGAAACCCCTTTCATAGCCTGTGAGTGAAGTCCCACTCAAACTAGTTTGCACAGCCCTGAGCATTTGGGTGCTGGTGCTAGGTGCTAAGTTGCTTCAGTCGTATTTGACTCTTTTACCTGCCGAGAACAGCCTCTGCCAGGTACCAAATTCTCCCACCTGGACCCTTCCCAATAAGCTCCTCCCCACATGCAGCAAACAGAGGTCTTTATAGACTCACAGCCTTGCCCCCGCCTCAGACCCTTGGGGCTCCTCGACAGTTGTGTAAGGTGAGCTGCATAGATCCCTTGTACACCGAGAACATGGGGACTGCCTGGCATGCGGCTGCTGTCTACTTTGACCCTGTCGCCCACTCCTTGCCCACCTATAGCAGCCCCTGCTGGTCGCTGACCATAGAGTCCCAAGTTGGATGGCCAGTGCCATGCTCTGCTTCCTAAATGCAGAGACCTGTGCCAGGTGGCCTCACCTACCAGCACCCCCTGACACCCCACAAGGGTGGCGGCAGGAGTGATGGTGCCCAGGGTTGGCACAGTACTCAGGACTGGTGTTTAGAAGCTGGACTCTGTGCCAGTGAGAGGGGCCCAGCTCCTCATTTGGGACAGTCTGTGGAGACTGGACTTAGAGACAGATGTCCTCTCATTTTTTCAGGGACATGTCTCATTTTCTGTGCCGCGTGTCTGTGATTGAAGACCCAGTATTTGGGAGGTGCTATGTCTCCCTCTCAGAGAGAAATGGTGCTGAGAGCGCACAGCCAGAGGAAAAGTGGGTCAATGGGACCCCTGGAAGCACCTACAGGTCAGCTTGCCCGGGATGTGGGGTTTCAGTGCTGAAACGGGCACAGTCCCAGGCAAACAGGGACAAGCTGGACACCCTGGAGCTGACAGGCTGTAGGAAAGCTGGCAGTGGGACCCAGAGCCCCAGTGACATCCTCAGCCAGCCCCCCTCAATGAAGTCATACATCATTTTGAAAGTTGCCATTCAGTTCTGGTATCTGACCAAACTAAGGTACACTTCAATTTTCTCTCTAAGAGCATGAAACCCCTTTCATAGCCTGTGAGTGAAGTCCCACTCAAACTAGTTTGCACAGCCCTGAGCATTTGGGTGCTGGTGCTAGGTGCTAAGTTGCTTCAGTCGTATTTGACTCTTTTCGACCCATGGACTGTAGCCCACCAGGCTCCTCTGTCCATGGGATTCTCCAGGCAAGAATACTGGAGTGAGGCACCATTCCTCCTCCAGGGGATCTTTTCCAACCCAGGGATCAAACCCATATCGCTTCTGTCCCCTGCACTGACAGATGGACACCAGAGCCACCTGGATGTGCAAATAGGGTCCTGCCTGGGCAGCTCACCCTTCTCCCATCACCACCTGGGGAAGCCCTGCTCCTCCTGGAAGGAAGGTCTGGCCCATCTCAGCACCTGCCAGACCCTCCTCTGCTCAGCGGAGTCCAAGATCGGGGCTGTTGCCTTGCTGCCCTCCGCCCACCACCACAGAGGCTGAGCAGAGAACACGGGATGTCCAGGGGCATACAAACAATCACAAATCACTTCTCTGTTCCCACAAGGTCAAAGTCAGTCAAAGATGGAAGTTTTTAAAAATCCGGGCTCTCATTGCTAACAACAGATTGGAGAAATGTGGCTTAGGCCACAGGCAGGTTTTCTAGTAGTTGGCCCAGAATCAAGGCCTTGAGACCCTTCTCTGAAAGGAGGGTTGAGTCTTAGAGGAGGAAGTTCCTCACCCTTGGGCTCTGAGACTAGAGTCTTGCATTGGTTGGCAAAGTGCCAACGGACGGAGGGCGGTGTGCACTGGCCATGCCTACCATGAGAGGCCCTCTCCCCGTGCCCCATGGGCTGTCTCACTTCTCCTTCAGGGTTCTGGGGGTAGCAGGTGCCCTGTCCCCATGCCTCTCCCTCCTGGAGGATGGCACAACCCTGAACATCCAAGTTCCCTCCCAGAGCGAGGCCCCATAGACATCTGGTGGGACTCTGATATGAAATCCCTGCCCTCACATGCCCAGGTGCCCAGGGCTAGCACTTTCTGTCCTCACTTTACTCCCCCAGTGGCTGGAAAGGACCTGTCAAGTTTTTCTGTGTATGTGCCTGTTGTGAGTGGGCTTCCCTGGTGTCTCAGCTGGTAAAGAATCCACCTGCAACGCAGGAAGCCCTGGTTTGATTCCTGGGTCAGGGAGATCCCCTGGAGAAGGGATAGGCTACCTACTCCAGTATTCATGGGCTTCCCTAGTAGCTCAGCTGGGAAAGAATCTGCCTGCAATGCAGGAGACCCTGGTTTGATTCCTGGGTCAGGGAGATCCCCTGGAGAAGGGATAGGCTACCCACTCCAGTATTCTTGGGCTTCCCTGTTGGCTCAGACGGTAAAGAATCTGCCTACAGTGTGGGAGATCTGGGTTCCATCTCTGGGTCAGGAACATCCCCTGGAGGAGAGCATGGCAACCCACTCTGATATGCTTGCCTGGAAAATCCCCATGGACAGAGGAAGCTGGCAGGCTACAGTCCATGGGGTCAGAAAGAGTTGGACATAACTAAGCGACTAAGTACAGCACAGTTAATATACAAAGCAAATTTTTTTAGTTTTTTTTAATGCATAATGTGCATAGCAAATCTTTTTTCTTAGCAATAAGAAAAAAACTAGACATCATGTTCTATAAAAGCGAAGAGCAGCTTGTTGTAAGGATTCAAAACTGGACTCTTTTTCCATTTTAGTTTATTCATTTTATGATTGCTTGCCTTAAGATAGTACAAAGAAAGTCTTTTTTATTCCTTGTCAAAAATATGTTTCCCAGTTTCTAAGACACTGCACACTCGCTCAGCCTAGTCTAAGGAAATGCTGCGTTGGGAACCTGCTCCCAAGGCTGCCTCTGTTAGCCACCCTTGGGGGCCCAGCAAACGTGAACTCTAGCGGGAGGCTCTGTGGGTGCAGCTTTATCTAGGCTTGTTCCTGCTATGGAGCCAGCATGCGCCCCACACACCTCCTCAGCCCCATATCCACCTTCCTTCAGGAAGTGACCGTTGGGGCTTGCTTCAGGCCAGGCCCCGGGCTGGGTGAGGAAACTTAACAGAGCACACCCCACGTGGTGGGACAAGGGAAGAAGCAATCTGTCAGCTGAGTGCTGTGCCGGGATCCGTTGGAGGCTTCGGACCCCACAGACTCAGGAAGCAGGGCAGGCTTCCTGGAGGAAAGAAAGTAAAGTCACTCAGTCGTGTCTGACTCTTTGCAACCCCATGAACCGGAGCCCACCTGGCTCCTCTGTCCATGGAATTTTCCAGGCAAGAACACTGGAGTGGGTTGCTATTTCCTTCTCCAGGGGATCTTCCTGACCCAGGGATCGAACCTGGGTCTCTCGCATTGTGGGCAAATTATGGTCTGAGCCACCAGGGAAGCCTTCCTGGAGGAAGCGACACCTAACACAGGTCCACAGGCTGAGTAGATGTTACCTCTATAAAGACCCGGGCAGAGGCTGGGGATGGGAGAAGTGGTGACATTCCGGGCAGAGAGAGGAGGTGGGCAGAGGCCCTGAGGTAGGGAAGGCGGGGCTGTTCCCCCATCGTTGTCAGGAGTGCCAGGCTCTCCTGGGGGGATCTTAAGTGGGAGCAGGGAAGGGCCACTGTAGATGCTGTTTCTGAGGGAAGGCACTGGCCGAAGGGGAATTGTAGTTGGACATGAGCTTGGGGGCTGAGAAGGTTCCTACCTTGGGCGGTGGCAATGGAGAGTGGTGGGCGGGGTTTTGAACCAAGAGGAAGTAGAACCAACCACGGGAAGGGAAGGGGGAAGAGCTATGGCTGCTCTCAGCTTCCCCTTCCGGGTCAAGGTGAAGAGCTATGGCTGCTCTCAATTCCCTTCCAGGGTCAAGATGAGATGGGGCTCTTCCCTATAGAGCGGGGTCCAGAGAGCCCTTTCTCGGGGACTTGAGGCGTCGGGTTGTGGGAGACATGTCTGGGCTAAAGGGGGCATTTCAGAGACATTTCAAAGAGGGAGAACCCATAAGGGAGGTGAGAACCCCCGAAGGAGGACCCCTCGAGGAGAGAGGATGAGCAAGGACAGGGGCTCTGAGGGCCCCGAGAGTCTAGGAGGGGCAGCCATGTCCAGAGGAGGAGGAGGACAAGGGGTCTGGGGCGTCGGGATGGGGCCCACCCACAGGCGAGTAGCAGGCAGGCCCCATGGCAAGGAGTTCGTCTGTGGGCTTTAGCAACGAGGAGGTGAATACTCATACATGATCTCAAACCCGACCCTCCTGGACACCCTGAAACATCCTCCACAGGGTGTCACCCAGTTTCCTGGACCTCCCCCCACCCCACTCCAGCTCTCAGGTGGACTCCTCGTAAAGACACACCTGCATGCCCACACTTAAGGGGTAGCTGCCTGTGCCCGCTCACCCCCACCCCAGACCTGAGATGGGGCAGACACACCCCCATCACCAGCCCATGCAGGTGCCCCCATGGGTTCTCTAAGGCCATCTCAGCCTGCCTGGTCAGAACCCCCTTCATTTCTGCACCCCACGGTGCCCCTGGCTGTTCAGACGTGCCCCAGGTGGCTGCAGGGGCATCTGTGGGGGTGCAGGACTGCGGGCAGGGTACAAAACCCCGCTTCTCATCTGTGTGACCTTAGACAAGTGACTTAATTCAGCTGCCGTGTCCTCACCTGCAATGTGGAGTGACGCTGCCTTCCCCACAGGGTGGTCGTGAGGAGCCTGGGTGAGGTCCCAGGCAGGAAGTCGCCAGTACACAGCACAGTAGAGCCCAGGGAGGCTTGCCCACCCACCTGGGGGGCTCACAGGGCACACACTCGCAGCCTTCCACACGGATCCACCATGCATACCCACCACCTCCTCTACATACAGGCTCACCTGGACACACTCCTCACACCCACTGTCACGTACATATGCACATGTGTGTACCCATGATTCCTGAGCAAACATCTGTTGAAGCTGAAACATCTGTGCAGACTATGAAATTCCATTTCAAGGACCACCATGGGCCATGTGGGGGGACCCCTCTGGGCCAGGAGCCTCCTCGAGGAGGGCGGCCCGACGATGGGAACTGGTTCTGACTAGCTGCGCCCTCTGTCCCTGCTGTTTTCCAGTGGCTGAAGCAAATAGAGGGAACGGAAGCAGCCTTGACCCAGAAGATGCTAGACTTGGAGAAGGAGAAGGTAAATGACATGCCCTGACCATTGGAGGAGGGGGGTTGACAGCACGCAGATAACTCACTTCCCGGAAAGGATTTACATGTGTTTTGTATTGTGGGCTACCAGCCACGGGGTCACAAAGAGTTGGACACGACTGAGCGAAGTTTCTACTTCCTTCTACTGCATGCATTTCTAAATTTTGCTTTTGCTCTCATCCCTATCCTGTGTGGTCATCATCCATTCACTCAGTTATTCACTTGATAAATATTTTTGGAGCCTCTGTGATCCTGGAAACTATGACAGTTTTAGGGGTTCAGTAATGAATAGCAGGGTCTCTGCCTTGAGGGTCTAGCCCGACAGCGCATGGGGACATGTGCATGGGAGCGGACAGCCATGGTGCAGCATGAGAACCTTAGGAGAGGCAGGTCAGTGATATGGAAGTAAATGAACCAGGCGCCCCGGAGACACAAAGAAGGGGCTCCAGTCTTCGCTTGCCCCTTACAGGATATGAATTTGGGAGAGACACACTGGACCTCCTTTTTCTTATGGCTAATGGGGTTTTCTGTCTCCATCTCAGTGAGCTGGAGGGATGAGCGATGCTGGACGGATAGCCCATTTTCACACAGTGCTTGGCACCTGTGGACACCTGATAAACAGTGATGATGGCTATTCACCAGGGACCCTGGGCATAGAGCAGGATCTGTCATACCCGGTCTGGGGATGTTGGAAAAGGCTGCCAGAAGAGATGTTTCTTGAGCTTTCAAAGACCAGTTTCCCCAAGTAGAAGTGAAGGGAATAAGGAAGAGCCTGAGGCCTGGAAGCAGCATGTGGCATGGGAAGGACCCTGAGCTAAATCCCCAGGCCTGGGTGTCTAGTCCACCTCCATCACCAGTGAACTGTGGCATCTAGAACAAGGCACTGGTCCTCTCTGGCCCTCTGTTTCTTCCTCTACAGAACCAAGTGGCTGCAACAGCTGAGCTCTAACCCCTAAACCCTCCAGTCAGTAACAGGAAGATATTGGGGTTCTGGAGAACTCATGCTTGGGGGAACTGAGTGATGGAGGGTGGGGAGGACATGTCCAGCAGGGAGAGTACCCAGGAGATGGGTGATGCTGCTGGTGGGTGAAGAAAGAGCCACATCAGAGAACTATTGAGATGGTCTTCTGAAGGATTCCTACAACCCGGGCTTGGGAACCAGGCCAGGCACCCAAGAGGAAGGAAGCTGGGGGTGTGGGGAGAGGCTTGATGGAGGTTCCTGGGCCTGGGAGGCTCCTGCTAGGGGTTCACACAGGAGCGGGCAGAGCAGACCTGACACCCCTTCTTACCTAAGCACCTGATGGGTCCCCACCTTGGTGGGACTGTCACTCCTCAGCGAGTGTGAGTAGGCTGACTCTGAAGAGCTGCCTGGTGATGGGTCCTTGTGCTGATCTTGACCTTGGGCACCTTCTCTTTTTCAGGATCTGTTCAGCAGGCAGAAGGGCTACCTGGAGGAGGAGCTGGACTACAGGAAGCAAGCCCTCGACCAGGCTTACCTGGTAGGACCAGAAGTGGGTTGGATATTCTGGTTCTTTAGACTCAGCACTACAGGCTGCTCTTCCTTGGGGGCTGATGGCGAATGTGGGGTCTGTGTGGTGCTGTGTGGGCGAGATCCCAATGCTGCCTCCATGTTTCGGTTTCAACCTTAACAACTGTACAGATATATGGTCACTTTTTCCAAGTCAGTCATAAGTTTTCCAAAATATTTACTTAGCTTGATCAATTTCTCTGGGCATACTTATTCATACTTATTCAGTTCTGGGCTTCCCTAGTGGCTCAGACAGTAAAGAATATGCCTGCAATGTGGGAGACCTGGGTTCAGTTCCTGGGTTGGGACTATCCCCTGGAGGAAGGCATGGCAACCCACTCCAGTATTCTTGCCTGGAGAATCCCCATGGCCAGAGAAGCCTGGCAGGCTACAGTCCACTGGGTTGCAAAGAGCTGGACACCACTGAACGACTCAGCACACACATTCAGTTCTAGTAACCATTTGAGATGAAGGAAAAGAAACTTTCTGCTTATTTATATTTTTATTAATATTTATTTACATGCTTAAAGCCCAGAGCAAGTTTTCTCATAAGTAGCAAAAAGAGACGGTCACAAAGGAACACAGAAGTGGGACTTCCCAGGCAGTTCAGTGGTTAAGACTCACCCTTGCACTGCAGGGGCACGGGTTTCGATCTCTGGTTGGGGAAATAAGGTCCCACATGCTGCACGGTGGCAAAAATATATTTTTTTAATGAACACAGAAGTAAAGCAGTGAGTGGAGGGCAGGTGATCATCAGAGCAAGAATTATTTATCGTGAGGTTCTGTGCAACTTCAAGCCTGGGCTTCCAGGTGATGAGTATAAGGAGCGACCATGTTCAGGTTCACAGGTCATATGGCTTTGAGGGGGCATTTCCTGGATGTTCCCCACATCAGAGAGATCTCTGAGCTCAAGGCTGCTTTTTCAGGAAGAAGCAGTGAGTAGCAACATCTGGAGCAAGACTTTGCCAAATCATTTGTAGCTAAATCTTTTGACAAAGAGAGTTTCCACCGAACCTCATGACAGAATCAATAACTAAACATTAACTTGCAATCCCCACTTCCATAAAGACAGAGAGCTGGAGGCTGGGCTTAGCACAGGAAGGACATTCTGGATGTGAAGGCTGATCCGCCTCCCCTTGACCCTTGACCCTTCATGTCCGGGCTCTGGAGGCTTGAACCCCTAGGGCAGGGAGCCACAGATGGTGAAGGTCCTGAAGGTTTCAGCCTCATCAAAACAAGGCGTTTTCCTCTCGACTGTCATTTCTGGTCATACAATGTTGTAATGGTGGCCAGAGCAACTGAAAAATTAGGACATGTTCATTCTTTTTCCCTCTCTTTCACTTTTTTGGGTTTTCCTTGATTCTATCTATCTATTCTATCTTGACTCCATTTGCAAATGGTATTCTTTTGCAAATACCCTTTCTTGCTGCATTATACACCATCTCTGTCCTCCCCTGGGCTTCCCCAGTAAGTTCCGAGGAATACTATTTCAGGGGACAACATGGAAACCTGTGGCCAAAAAAAAGAAGGAGAGTAATTTTGTTGACCTCTGGCTCCTTAATATGCTTAAGGATGGGCTGAGACTCCAAGAGGAACAGAGGAAGTCATATGTCAAGTTCACAGATTCTCAGGCCCTCTTTTCAAGGGACATCTTGCAAGGCTGATGTTCCCCAGCACACTCTGGGAAACTCGGTGTCCACCCTTGGCTGTCAAAGTGCTGTGTGCAGAAAGGCCCTGGGGGACCCTGAGAACCTGAGTCCTGGTTCTGTAGAGGAGACCCCTGGGCAGGCTGATCCTGTTGCTGGGTAGAAGCAACATTCTTACCCAAAGAACATTCCAGGAGCTCCTCTGGTGGTCAGGTGGTTAAGACTTCGCCTTTTAATGCAGGGGGTGTGGGTTCTATAGGGGGTGTGGGTTCTATCCCTGGTCAGAGGGCTAAGATCCCATATGCCTCAAGGCCAGAAAACCAGAATAAACCACAGGGGCAAAATTATAACGAATTCAATAAAGATTTTAAAATAATCCACAAAAAAAAAAAAAAAAAAAGGAGAAAGACTATTCCAGAGCCTCAAGTGGGATTTCAGGCACATTTTGAGGTTGGAGCTGTGATCAGTGTGAGGCTGACCTGAAGAGTCAGGGAAGTAAAATGCTCCCGAGGCTGGCAGTGCCATGTGCCCAGGCAGAAGCGAGGACAGCAGGTGCCACACGCACACCTGTGTTCCTTTGTCATCGTGCAGAGTGAGGTGGCACAGCGCCACAGTGGAGCTTCTGGAATTGGACGGTGAGTTCCTGGCTGGAAACTGGCCACTTGGGGGCCTCCTAGGAGTTCAGCTGCTGAAGAGGGGCAGCCAGCAGGCACAGGCAAGCTCCCACTCCATGGGGACCCCTTAGCTGTGTCAGTGGACACATTCCCACCTTCTAGTTTCTTGGGGTGATCACTGGAATTGGGAGAGAGGAAGCTGATGCCTGTTGGCTAAAATTGGTCTGGTGGGTCTGGATTCCCTTGCAAAGTTAGCACAGCTGTGCTGAAATGGGGGAGGCTACAGGAGATGGCCACAGGCACTGAGGGCTACCTGTGTTGACCCCCTGCTTCATGACACTTCCTGCCTCTTCCTGGCAGTTTCCATTAAAACTGGTTGTTGGTTGGTAGCATCTTGGGAAAAGAAGGAGCTGCTCCTAGCAAGAGATTCAGGTGGGGATTTAGGGAAAAAGAGAAGGAAATACTTCTTTCTCTCTTTCATCCCTAAATATTCCTATAAGGTAACTGTATTTAACTGTCTCACCGTGAAGTTGAAATAACTTCCTCTCAGGATGAAAACTCCAAGCTTTCACAAAGATCCCCTCCATTGGCTACTAATCCCTCATGTGCTTTGCTAACCAAGGGAGTCTTGCTTTTTGCAGGGAGGAGGGAGCAATGAGGACATTGCCCCCAGTAGCTTGGGGTTGAAATCGCTTTTCTAATGAGCCAGCTGAACGCCAAGTGCCTGCAATTTGGAACACATTTTCCCACGCTACTCCAGATAAAAGAGATTTGTTTCCCAAATAAATCTCTTCCCAGTAAATTGGAAGCGAAGGATAAAAATAAAGACGAGACCAATCAAACTTCTCTTTGAATCAGATATTTTAAGGAGAGGTTATGACTATTTTTCTTTATCTGTAGAGAGCAGAACATCTTGATTGAATAGAGTAAGATATGTTCTCAAAACTGTGCAGGGGGCTGGAAGGGGCTCCCTCACCCCACCCTGCTCTGCTCGGCCTGCCTGCATGCCTCCCCACCCCGCCCAAGATCCCCCAGCTCAGCCTCGCTCAGCTGCAGGGTCCTGGGGTTTCCTGTCCCTCCCCGACCTTGTGACCTCCCACTGTCTGTGTCATGTGGGTCGCTCAGAAAATACAGGAGCTGGAGGCCACGCTGTACGATGCGCTGCAACAGGAGCCAGGGCGGAGGGCCAGCGAGGCGCTGAGCGAGGGCCAGCGGGAGGACCTGCAGGCCGCCGTGGAGAAGCTGCGCCGGCAGATCCTGCGGCAGAGCCGGGAGTTCGACAGTCAGATCCTGCGGGAGCGCATGGAGCTGCTGCAGCAGGCCCAGCAGGTAAGGGAGGGGCCGGCAGGGGGAGACCTCTCTCCCAATTCCAGCTGCCTCTTATACACATCTCAGGTATGGGTGGGGATGGGCATGTAAGGGGAGGGACCCAGCAGGGAGGGGGAGGGGCAGGCAGGTAGGGAGAGGGGCCAGCAGGTAGTGACAAGGACCTGGCAGGTAGGAGCAGGCGCCCCGCCGGGCACCACTGTCCACTGTGCCCACTTCTCCGCCCCTCCTGCCCACTGTCGGCGCACTGACACCTCTGAGGGCCCATTCGCTGGAGAGCTGGCCATAAAGCAGGTTTCCGTGAAGTGGGGGTGTCTTCCCGTGGATGCCCTCAGAGCCCAGCGAACCCTCAGTGATGGGGGGTGTTGCTTACGGGCACACTATACCGCCCACTGTTTCTAATCATACATTTGAACAAGGTCCCGACCCTGCCATATGGTAACACAAACCAAAGCGAGGCGTCCCCGCTTCCTCCAGCCTCCGTCTTCTGTTTAAACTCCGGTTCTTGTAACCAGGGGCACCGGCTGACCAGTTCACTTTGGGGCTGTATTTTGTGATGACGACTACTTGAGGACTGGACCTGGAAGCTGTATCACTTGTTACCTCTGAACACCTAATGCCTTCCTAAGTGTGTGCGGCGTCCTGTGTGAGCTTGTGCTGCTGAGCACTCGGGGGCCTGGTTCCCAGGACCGTGGAGCTGCTGGAGCTGAGGCGGCCCCAGGGTCTGGCCGTCCTTGAAGGCTCACTGCTTTAGATCTCTTACCCCACGGCACTCCTGCGGGTGGGACGATTACCTCCGTTTCCCTGATGCGAAAGCCGAGACTCAGGAAGGTTAACTCATGTGCCTGAAGGCCCTACAGCTCATAAGGAATCCTGCCAGTGAGGAAGGATCTAGATAACCAGTGGGAGTCGATGGCACTGAAGGAGAGGGAGACAGAGAATTGGAAGGAGCCGATGGAGAAGTGCCTTCTGTCCCAGGCAGCAGAGGTCCCGATTAGGACTAAAGCGAGGATTCCCATTGAGTGCGAAAAGGGCGGGGCAGGCACAGCTGACTGCATTTGGTTGAGGAGTGAAAGGGCCGTGACCAAAGAGGAAAGGGTAACTGGAGGTATGAACGCGAGCTCTTCATTCCATTCTTGATTTGGGCAAAGGGACTCTGGGCAGCCCCTGCAGGAGCCTCTGGGCTCCCGTGCCTCTGTGATCTGCTCCTCAGCTACTGAGCTAGCCGGCTCTGATGGGAGTCGCTCCTGAGCGACCCGCCTCTGATGGGCGTGGCCCCGAGCCAGTCTGATGTCTGCAGCACACACAACACATACAAGAGACAACTTTCAGCGCATGACACGTCAGGGGCTCTGGCAGCCCTCGGCCATATCTGATCCAGCCTGGGGCACCGGATGCCTGATTTGACCAGAAGGACACGTCCCAGTTTGCCGTGGGCTGCAGCGGTCCGTCTTGCCTGCATCTAGCCCATGGGATTCAGTGACGTCACCAGTGTGACTCCTGTGGACGTTTTATTTTTCAAGCGCTGTTAACTAAGGGGAAAAGTGGATGCACACTGGCACCATGTTCTGCTGTAGTGAAGATTGTAGTTAATCCACTCAGGCCAACTTGCTTTGTCCTATCCCTCCCTAGCCCCACAACCTCTGTCCCTGCCAGTCCATCCACTGCACCCCAGAAGGCTTCCTAACACAGTGCAGTGCCATCCTTGCCCAAAGACCCACCCTGGCTCCTCAGTGCCCAGAGGATGAAGCCTGGGTTGCGTAACCTGACATCCTGACACCCCTGGGCCCGGTGCTCACTTCTACAAATGCATCCGCTGTCTTTCCAGCTCCATGTCACACTGTTTCTATTTGTAACTTTTCTGACATCTGCTTACCAGGCAGTGTTTTCCCGGCTGGGGACACAGCACTTGCCCTGTTGAGGCTTATATTCCAGAACGGGGAGACAGACCAGTGCTGGCACTTAGAGGAGGCTCCATAACTGTTGGTTCATTGAGGGTCACACCAACCCTCTGAGTGGGGGCTGTTGATCCAATTTCACAGGTGAAGTGAGTGAGGCTCAGAGAGGGTAAGCAACTTGCTCAAAGTCACACAGCCAGGAAGTGGCAGAGCTGGGATGTCCTCAGATGGCAACACTTTTAAACACTGCCCCTCCCGGCCTCCCATAAAGGTGAGAGGCTGACCCTGGTTATTTTTTTGAAAAGTCATGAAAGGCTAGAATGAGAGCAGCTTCTCAGGCTGATTTCTTTTTAGAAAAGATTTTTTTTTTCACTTAATCTTTTTTTTTCCTTTTACTTTATGTTGGAGATATAGTTGGTTTACACTGTTGTATTAGTTTCAGGAGTACAGCAAAGTGATTCAGTTTTACATATACATATATCTACTTTTTTCAGATTCTTTTCTTATATAATTTATTACATAATATTGAGTGAGTTCCCTGTACTATACAGTAGGTCTTGGTTGATAATATATTTCATATGCATATGTTAATCTCAAACTCCTCATTTATCCTTCCCACCCCAGCTTTTCCCTTTGGTAACCATAAGTTTGTTTTCAAAGTCTGTGAGTCTGTCTCTGTTTTGTAAGTAAGTTCAAAAAATGGACAAATGATGTAAATAGACATTTCTCCAAAGAAGACATACAGGTGGCCAAAGAGCACATGAAAAGATGCTGAGCATCACTAATTATTAGAGAAATGCAAATCAGCATTACAATGAGGTATCACCTCAGACTTGCCAGAATGGCCATTGTCAGAAAAATCTATAAACAATAAATCTGGGGAGGAGATGGAGAAAAGGGAATCCTCCTACATTATTGGTGGGAATGTAAATTGTACAGCCACAATGGACAACAGTATGGAAGTTCCTTCAAAAACTATACATAGAATTACCAACAGTTCAGTTCAGTTCAGTCGCTCAGTCATGTCAGACTCTTTGCGACCCCATGAATTGCACCACGCCAGGCCTCCCTGTCCATCACCAACTCCTGGAGTTCACTCAAGCTCACGTCCATCGAGTCAGTGATGCCATCCAGCCATCTCATCCTCTGTCGTCCCCTTCTCCTCCTGCCCCCAACCCCTCCCAGCATCAGAGTCTTTTCCAATGAGTCAGCTCTTCTCATGAGGTGGCCAAAATACTGGAGTTTCAGCTTTAGCATCATTCCTTCCAAAGAAATCCCAGGGCTGATCTCCTTCAGAACGGACTGGTTGGCTCTCCTTGCAGTCCAAGGGACTCTCAAGAGTCTTCCCCAACACCACAGTTCAAAAGCATCAATTCTTCGGTGCTCAGCCTTCTTCACAGTCCACCTCTCACATCCATACATGACTACTGGAAAAACCACAGCCTTGACTAGATGGACTTTTGTTGGCAAAGTATATATGACCCAGCAGTTCCGGTTCTGGACATGTATCCATAGAAAACCATACTTTGGAAAGATACACGCAGCCCAGTGTTCATGGCAGCACTATCTACAGTAGGACATGGGGGCAGCCTAAGTGTCCGTCAACAGAGGAATGGATAAGGAAGATGCGGTGCATGCATATGATGGAATATTATCCAGCCATTTAAAAGAATGAAATAATGCCATTTGCAGCAGCATGGATGGACCTAGAGATTATTATACAGAAGTAACATCTCTCTGTCTGAAGTAATCTCTGTCTGAAGTAACTCAGAGAAAGACAAATGTCACATCACTTATATGTGGGATCTAAAAAAAATGATACAAAGGAACTCAGACTGATTTTCAAAGCCCAGAAGTTGTTCCTGGAGGATTTTTGCAAATTCTTCGAAAACTATAAGAGGTTTTCCCCCCTCCATGTGGCACTGTGATTTCCAAGGAACTGTTCCCTGGGTACCCATTTCACCCCCAGAGTCACAGGGTCACTGTGCAGTTATTACAGAAGACGGATTCCACAGAGAGATTAATTGATTACATGACACCCCAAAGCCCACCAGCTGGTAAATTTGGGGCCCGGGATCCAAACCGGAGACTAGCTTATTTGTGCTTATTTTTAGACGATCCCTGCCTTGCAAGGGAATCTCTGAGGAGCGGTCACTGTCTTCCTTAGGCGGAAGAGGGTTAGAAATATATCCAGTCTCCTTTATAGAGCACATACTTTGCCAACTTTACTCTAAGCATTTTGCAGATTCATTTGCTAAATCCTCAGATGTGGGCAACACTATTACTCCCAAGTTACAGATAAGGAAACCAAGGCCAGAGAGGCTGAATTACTTGCACAAGGTCACATATCTAAGGGAAAGTTTTTTGTGTGTCTTTTCCTTATCAATCCAGGCCTCCCTTGTGGCTCAGCTGGTAAAGAATCCACCTGCAATGCAGGACACCTGGGTTTGATCCCTGGGTTGGGAAGATCCCCTGGAGAAGGAAAAGGCTACCCTCTCCAGTATTCTGGCCTGGAGAATTCCGTGGACTGTATAGTCCATGGGGTCGCAAAGAGTCAGAGATGACTGAGTGACTTTCACTTTCTTTTTTTATCAGTTTGCTCTATTTTGCTGCCAGTGTGATCTTTCCAAAATCAAAATCTCATCATTTCTCTACTTTAAACCCTTCACAAACTCCCCACGACACCCCTGAGTCTGCAGGGTCCTCACCGGAAAGCTTCTCCTGGGACATTCAGACCCTCTGCCCCCTGGCGCCCCCAGCTCCCTGCACACACATGCCATTCCTTCTGCCTGGATGCCTTCCCTTACCTGCATCTGGAAAACCACCATGGGCTGGGTTTCTGTGCTTCCTCCAGGCCCCCAGCCCACACCTCAGTTCCTGATCCCCCTCACCTCTCTGCTTAAGCTTGACCTTCCCTGAGCCCCCATGTAAATAACACCCCTTCCCTTTCCCTACTCCACTTGACTTTCTCTGTGACGTCTGTATTTATCCAGGGCATCATCCGTGTATTTGCATAATTCCATTGTCTGAACCTGATGGACCACAAACCTCTCAAGGCCCCAGGCCTATTGAGCCATTCCTGCTGAGTGGCCACAGGGCCTATTGAGCCAAACCTGCTCAGTGAGCACATGTGCCCACAGTGGTGATTCTCAGAGCTGGACCCCCAGACCACCAGCATTCCCAACACCTGGGAGTCTGTGGGGAAACACAGCGTCTCAGGGCCCGCCCTGGAACTGATGAGTCAGCAACTCTGCGGCAGAGCCCCTGGGATCCACAGGGCCTCCGGGTGATCTGATCTGAGTTTAGGAATCTGGGCAGAAGGTTTCTCCAGGCCTGAGGATGGGTCTACATGCTTAATTCAGGCTGATGTGAATTGCCTGGCCTTCAGTCTGACAGCCTTCTCCCAAGGAATGAGGTGTCCACCTGCATTCAGGACTGATGAGGCTAGTAGCTGTCCTGGCGTATCAGCCCTGTCCGGTGATGAAGCCCTGTTGGACACATGGCAAACTGGAAAAGGTCATACTGCCAGACCTCCTGATGAGGTGCTGCGTGGAACTGGAAGGAACAGATTGATAAATCGCTGAGCACCGGTGGGTGTGCACCCCAGGGAGCAGAGCCAGGCAGGTGCCCATCTCTCCCTGTTGGCCCAGGACTGATGAGTTTCTCAAGACTCTGGACGTTCAGTGCTAAAACCAGGCTCACAGGGACAGTTTGTCATCCTTAAACCTTCTAAGATCCTGGGTGGATGCTGCAGCCATGCTCCCCATCAACACTCATCTCCTCTGCCCCTGCTCCCAGGCTCCAGCTAAATAAATCTTGGACATGTCATTTGGTGCTGCTTCAAATCCATGAGCTTTATTGACCTGCCCAAAAGGCACCTCCGTGTCTTGGTCTGATCTTGATTTTTATGTTTTCAAAAGATTCTGCCCTAAGAGTGCAACCTGTTTCCATACATTTCAAGAACAGGCAAAAATCTACTTTTAGTAAAAGGTCAGAATAGAGTCACGTGGGGGCCTGAGGGAGCCTCCTGAGTGCTGAAGAGGCCCTCAGTCTTGATTCAGTGGGTGGAGAGACAAGGCTGTTCAACATATAAAAGTTAGTCGAGTTGCCCACTTACTGTTTGTGTATTAAGCAGCTAATTGTTGTTCAGTTGCTAAGTTGTGTCTCTTTTTGACCCCATGGACTGCAGCCTGCCTGGCTTTCCTGTCCTCCACTATCTCCCAGAATTTGCTCAAACTCATGTCCATTGAGTCAGTGATACTGTCTAACCATCTCTGCTGCCCTCTTCTTTTGCCTTCAGTCAATCCCGACTCATTTCCAGTGAGTCGCTGCTTACACACCACACTAGACAAACAATGAAGAGTGAGATTTGAACCTGGAAAATTTACTTTTTCTGATATAGAACTTAATGTGTTGCAGAGAGTGAGAGAACTGGAGGATAAGCTGGAGATCCAGAAGCGACACCTGAAAGAACTGGAGGAAAAGGTAGGTGGTGTGAGCTCGCACCCGCCCCTGGCTTCCTTCCATGAACCGCTCACATGGAAATTCTCTTCTGTCAGTTTCATGAAACCTGAAGAACAGGCTCTGTCTTCAGCCCTCTCTTCTCTGCCCGTGTCCCCCATACTGGCGGTCCAAGAAAAAAATACTTTTCTAGGGAAGAAAGTCTGAACCCCTCTGACACTACCTCACTGGGAAGGGGGAGGTCACTTTCTTCAAGGACTCATTCTCCTTAAGTGACATTTATGCCGAGAACCAATGAGTGTTCTTCCCTTCAGGGAAGTCTCTTCCTTCCAGCAGGAAGTGAGGCTGATGCCCAGTCCCACTGGCCTCTATGGTTGTCACCACTTTACGGGTGAGGACACTGAGCCTGAGAAAGATTCAAACACTTGTCCACAATCCCACAGCTGGGGAGGGATAACCCAGGTCTCCAGGGATTCTACAGTCACCCCACCAGCGCCCCTGCCACATACTGCTGGTCCAGATGGATAAATGAGTCCATATACGCGGCATCTTTGTCAGGG
The DNA here is from genome assembly GCA_006408675.1 of Madoqua kirkii. Classification (NCBI taxonomy): domain Eukaryota; kingdom Metazoa; phylum Chordata; class Mammalia; order Artiodactyla; family Bovidae; genus Madoqua; species Madoqua kirkii. The sequence goes on from SJYC01064789.1 coordinate 52,282, forward strand.
TGCTTACCAATTCCCGTTCATCTGCCGAGTGGCCAGGACTTCCTTGAGTTCAGGGACAAGCTTTTATTTATCTCTTTATCCAAGACAGTTCTTGCCATGAAATAGGGCATCATCAAGTGTTTGCAGGATAAGTAATAGATGAGTAGAAAACCCAGACTTCCCTGATGGCTTAGACAGTAAAGAATCTGCCTGCCATATGGGAGACTTGGGTTTGATCCCTGGGTTGTCGGAAAGATCCCCTGGAGAAGGGAATGGCTACCCACTCCAGTATTCTTGCCTGGGAAATTCCATGGACAGAGAGCCTGGCAGGCTACAGTCCATGGGGTCACAAAGAGTTGGATATGACTGATGGACTAACACATACAAACACACTGACACAGAAAATCCACAATTGCACATTTTATGTTGTAGAGGTAAGCTCATGTTTGGGAGTAGGTGATGGACTCTGACCCCAACTTGGCAGGGGGGTGTCTGTTGGGGACAATTTGCGTCAAAAAAGCTTGAGGGGTGCTACCACCCTGGAAAAGAAGATGGAGAAAGGATATTCTGGGCTTCAGGTGTCAGAGGCTGATCTTTGGAGAGAGGAAGCTGACTCATTCCATGGACAGAGCAGGGCCAAAGTCTCGAAAGCCACCAGAGGGCAGATTGAGGGCTGTCTGCAAATGGGATGACAGCCCACTCTTTCTAGAGGGAGTCAAACACAATGGCCCAAAGAGATAGAGCAACTCTTCAGAGATGCTACACCAGCTTTCTCTCCTAAAAGTCAGCGTTTACACAGATTAACTCACCTTCCTAGCGTCTTCCCTCCTGTACCTGGAGCTCCAGGGCCTCCAGCCTGCACAACCGGCAGTGTCCTCACGGGGGCAGCAGAGGGTAATGGCTGGAGGATCTGGGCCCTGGTCTCCTGAGTGCCCTGGAAACCCGTAGGAATTTGGTTTAAGCGGACCCCTAGTGTCCCCATCGGGCTTCCCTGGTGGCTCAGCTGTAAAGAATCTGCCTGCAATGCAGGAGACTTGAGTTCGATCCCTGCGTCAGGAAGACTCCCTGGAGCAGGGCATGGCAACCCACTCTGGTATTCTTGCCAGGAGAATCCCCATGGACAAAGGAGCCTGGCAGGTCCATGGGGTCGCACAGGGTCAGACATGACTGAAGCAGCTAAGCAGCAGCAGAGTCCCCATCAGACAGCTGCTCACCACCACCCCCCCCAACCCCGCACAACTTCTGAGGTTATTTGAGCAGCCAGTGAACGCGAAAGTGTTAGTCGCTCAGTTGTGTCGGCCTCTTTTTGACCCCATGGACTGTAGCCCACCAGGCTCCTCTGTCCATGGGACTCTGCAGGCAAGAATACTGGAATGAGTACCCATCTCCAGGTATCTTCTCAACCCAGGGATTGAACCAGAATCTCCTGCATTGCAGGCAGAGTCTCTTCCACTAGTGCCACCTGGGAAGCCCTAGCGATAAGCTGAAGTGGAAGTATTAGCTGCTCAGTCTGTCGGACTCTTTGCGACCCCATGGACTGAAGCAGCCCAGGGGGCCTCAAGGATACCTCAAGGATTTCCCCATGGACCTATTGGCCTGGGCTGGTGGAAAAATAACTCCAGCCGCCGGGGTCAGCGGTCAGGAACTCTTTCCCCACCACATACCACAGGGTGGTCTCGGCAAGGACCTCGCCATCCTCAGGTCTCAGTTTCCCCATGTAGAAAATCAAGAGCTAGGTGATCCTAAATGTTCCTTCTAGCTTTAACTTCTAGTGATCCTAAAATGTGTTTAAAATTTGTTGGCTGTCTGGATGTTCATTTTTTCAGTAACAATTTAGGGGAGCTATTACCTTGAGATTTGGGGGAAAAAAACAATGAATTATTTCCAAACACCTCAGATGATATTCAGACATGTTTCTCCTAACCTAATCTCCAAAAAGGATCACCAGCAGTTCTTTTTGAATAAATCAGGTTGTCAATAAGCTAAGGAAGATCGCTAGTTTCAAACTGATCTGTACAATTTTTCACTCCTTTAGGGCCACTTTTTTTTTCCTGATTTTTTTTTTTCTTTTTAAAACAGAAAAAGCAATGGCATAAAAGATTTTAAACAATGAATCTCTTGGAAGAGTGGGCTCTGGCAGGGATGGGAGAGGGGGAGGAGTTCTGTTTGTCTTCTGGTGGGACTGGGGCACCTGGGGCCTGGGTGGAGTCGCCCTTGATCTTTGTACGCATGTCATGCCCCACCTTTGGTGGGACCATCAACCATGGCCATCGGAGGGTTCCTCCTGGATATATACTATCCTGCCACATTCTTCAAGAAAGTCACACCCCAGCACCAAAACTCCTGGTCTGGGAATGTCAGTCCACTCCCTTATTCTTGCCTGGAGAATCCCATAGACAGGGGAGCCTGGCAAGCTACACAGTCCACGGGGTCACAAAGAGTCAGACATGACTGAGCGACGAACACTTTCACTACGGTGTACATCTCCGCCGTCTGTATTAGCTGGATGTTTGCGCACTGTGTGGGGATAACCCACCCTGGGCAAGGGAATCCCACAGAATGGGTTTCTCAGGTGGAATCAGCTTCTAAAGCCCACTGACTTCCTGTGTCCTTTCCAAACCCAACCCCAGTGCCCGAGTTCTTGTGAAATGCTGTCACTGAGTTCCATACTACATATCTTACATCTTTCTTTCTTTTCTCCCCCCCTCCTCATTTTCTTTTGGTCTTATTTTATAGTTTTTGTTCCTTTTTTTGTTTTTCTCACTAGCATTCATTCTGTGGCCTTGATGACTTCAGTGAGCCAAGAACTCGGGTTGGTATCCTTTCATTTTCACTCATATTTTCTAAAAAGGAGATTGCCTCCCAGCTCTGACTGTAACATTCCTTTAGGCAACGTGGAAGGTGGCCTTGTGATAGACTGCTCAATGTCAGGCCCACTGAGCTAGAGGCATCCAGGGGCCGCTGGCACGCTCCACCCCTGGGAGGGAGACTGGGGAGTTCTCAGTGAATAAGGTTGGACAGTGGAGACCTGGTCGTCCCCCTATTGTTATTTCGTCTTGAAAAGGTGGTTAGGGTTTTGTCCAAAGGTCCTCTCTGTTTTGGCTTTAGTTTCTGGTTCTCTCTATTGCCCGTGAACCGGTAAATTCAGCGTATGGTCCACTATCGGCTCTCTATTTCCCGTGGGCCAGTAAGTTCACCAAAGAGTTGGCTTCTGGGGTCAGGGGCCTACAGGAGTCCATGGCCTGCATACAAAATGCCAGGAAGCCTGTGTAAAGATCCCAAGCTCCTTGCCTCTCCCCCTGCCCTGCCCTTGACCGCAGATCTGGTTTTGATGCCATCCCAGCAGCTGGTCCTTCTCTAACCATTGGACCCTGCCTGTCTCACACTGAGTTCCTGCTTTGGCACCCAATGGCAAAACCAATACAGCACTGTAAAGTAGAATAAAGTAAAAATAAAATTTAAAAAAAAACCTGAATTTCTCTGATTTGAGAATTTTTTTATTCTACAGACAGTGGTAACTAAGGTATTTAGAAAATATAAGTACTTATTCAAGTCAGACTTTAATAAAATGTTAAGCTGCCATAATTTGAATCTATCTCAGGTGATTAAAAGTTGTTCATTTTCGCCCACATATAATTAATTCCCAAGAAATTAGCCAGTACTAATGAATGATTATTATGTGTTAAGCACACGCTATGCTCTAAGTAATTTTATTATCTTATTTCAACTTTATATGGATAAGGAAATGTCAACCCACTCCAATACTCTTGCCTGGAGAATGCCATGGATAGAGGAGCCTGGTGTCCTATAGTCAATGGGGTCACAAGCATCAGACATGACTTAGTGATTAAACCACCATCAACTTCAATATGAACCCCATGAGAAAGTTATTAGGAGATTTATCCCATTTGACACAGGAGAAAATCAGTAACTTGGTAAAGATATCATGTAGTTCATACCAATGACTAAAACTTGGCCTATGTGTAGGCAATGAGCAGATTACCTACAGAGTTTAAGGACATTATTTATAAGTGCATGCTTACACACACACCTGCCTTACACAGGCATCATTCTGATAGGTATCAGGCTATTCCATCACTAGAGACTCAGTCCTTTGAGCTAAAGCATCATGTTTTCAGTAATCATAGGTAAAATATAAAGAACACTAAAACAAGTAACACCAGTAGGAGACCCGAAGGATTTATGTGAAAGAGATGCAACACTTCCAAGGAATATCCATAAGGATGAAGGGATAAGAAAGCAAAAGGGAGGAAGCCAAGCATTCAACAGGGGAGCCTTGAAGGGCGGGCTTTGCCTCAGTGTTGTCTCTGACCCAAGGTAAGACAGCTGGCCTTTCATAATCCTACACTCCTCAGCTGTTCCTTAAAGCCTACTCCAGAAGGGTGTAAAGCCTTGCAAGTTCTCCCAGCTGCAGAGTTCCATGAAATTGAAAAAAAAAAAAAAAATCCAAAGACCTTGACAGAACCCTCACCAAAAAAGATGTACAAATGGCAAATAAGCAAATGAAACAATGTCCCACCCGATGTATCATCAGGGAAATGCAAATTAAAGTGAGATACCACTATATACCCATTAGAATTGCCCAAATCCAGGACCCTGACAATACCAAGTGCTGGTGAAAGTGTGGGACAACAGGAATTCTCATTTATTAACTGCTGGTGGAAGAGCAAAATGGTATAGCCACTTTGGGAGATAGTGTAGCAGTTTCTTATAAACTAAACATGCTTGTACCATACGATCCAGCAATCATGCTCCTTGTCATTTACTGAAAGAAGCTGAAAATGAATGTTCACACAAAGACTTGCACACAGATATTTATAGAAGCTTTATTTATAATTGCTAAATCTTGGAAGCAACCAAGGTGTCCCTCAGTACATAAATAGATAAGTATACTGTGGTGCATCCAGACAATGGAATATCATTCAGTGCTCTAAAGAAATGAGCTATCAAGCCATGAAAAGACAAGACAGAAATATAAATGCATACTGCTAAAGTGAAAGAAGTCAATCCAGAAAGACTACATACTGCATCTTTCCAATTATAAGACATGCTGGAAAAGGAAAATTTACAGAGACAGTAGAAAGATCAGTGTCACTAAGGGTTAAAAGGGTGGAGAAGGATGAATAGGAGGAGAACACAGGATTTTTAGGGTAGTGAAACTAGTCTGTCTGACGCTATAATGGTGGAGACTTATCACTATATATTTGTCCAAATACATGGAATGTGTAATACCAAGAGTGAACTTTGACATAATCTATGGACTTTTTGTGATAGTGATGTATCAGTGTAGGTTCATCAATCATAATAAATGTAACACTCTGGTGGATGATGCTGATAATGTGGAAAGATAGAGGTTATATGAGAAATCTCTGTACTTTCCCAATTTTACTGTAAATGCTCTAAAAAACATTAGTTTCAATTAAAAAATTTAAATTCAAAAATTGCTCTTTTTACTTTCAACTAATCTTAAAAACTTTTTTTCAGGTCAGCTTCAAAGAAGTCCACATTTAGAGGGGGTTTTGTTTGTTTGTTTTTTGTTTTTCTCTCTTATTCTTGAAACTCAAATTATGGAAACAGTATAGAGTTTATGTGATGGTGAAAAAAATATACTTTGTACCTGCTTTCAGAAACTCTGTTCCATGTGCACATTAATCATGTTTGGGATGATTTATTTCTGCATTCATGCTGGCCAATTTTATTAAGTGTTTGGTTTGGCCAAATGGAAGAAAATCTGCTTTCTATTTCACCTTTGTAACAAGAAGAGTTAGATTTGTGCTAACTTATATAAAGACTACAGCTCTGCTTTGTTCCCTGTATCAGGCACTTCTATATTCATCTTCTATACACTCTTTCTACATCATTCTCTTAAAAAAAAAAAAAAAAAACTCTCGATCTAGGGCTCTTAAAGTAATACCTGAGGTTTGTTTTCCAAACTCTTCAGAATCTTCAGCACCTGTAACAGCAATGTATCATGTTTGCCATCTGGATCTCGTCACAACCATTCCCCACTTGAGTGCTTGGAGTCCAGCGCTGGCCTCAGATAATTTTGCTTTTGACACTGCTCCCCTTGTGCCCATCTTCCTTTCTACTGCCAACATCAGCGTGGCCCTCTGCACAGCTCCCAAAGCCACCTTCCTTTGATGACTGACATAGTAATGGCCCATTATTCCCAAATACAACCATATTCCTTTAAAGCACAACACAAACACCCTTCATCTTTGCCACTACTATTCAACTCTAAACACTCAGGAAGTTTTCTCAACTCCGTCCCCCAAAACAATGCCTCAAGCTTTGCAAAACAGTCAACAGCATATTTCTTTCAGATCCACTACAACACTGACCTCCCTGAGGTCAGGGTTTACATTCAGTAATTCCTAAATTCCTAATACCAAATAAGAGCCCAGCGGCCCTACCACTAAATTACTATTGGATTTACTACGCCATTTTTGGTCATACTCTTGATGTTCTTTTTTAAAAGAGTACATCTCAGATAGACTTGTGGCTCTCCTGCCCCCCGGTGATGTTCAAACTTCCACCATACTCCAGCACTTTTGCCAAAGAGCAAATAATTTAGTGAAAATCCATCTCTCTGCTATATATTTGTATATCTACAATGTTTCAAGCTTGTGACAAATATTTGGCTAACTTTGGTCCCATTCTTATAGCAGATCCACGTGAATAATTAAAGGTAGATCTAGCTCCAATTAACTCAAAATGTTACAAGCTATAAAACTGCTGGCCAAGTTACTGACCTTAAATGGCTCAGGCTCTTTTAAAACATATATATGAAGAATAAGACATCACTCTTCTGGATATTTAGGCTACAAAAGAGCAGTGGTTGAGATTTTAAGCTAAATGTTTTTGTATTCTCTACCCTTATCCCTGCTGCTATAGATACAACTGTACATGGAAATTTGAAGTTCCCAACAGCATTTTGAATATAATGTTTCCCTTTTCTCATACTCCTTTACCTACTTCTTCTGACAAATAATCAGGGACAAGAACTATTGTTCTGTGGCTGTATATGAAGCTGGTTCTTGTAGAATGGGTAAGAGAAGAGGGCTGTGTGTTTTATTGTATTGATTTGGAGCTTAGACTGTGAAGTTAAATGCAGTCTAAAGTCCTGGTTCTGCTAATCAACTGTGAGCCTAGGACAAGTACTTTATCATCTCTGTACTTCTGTCTGCTTATCTGTTAGATGAGGGCAATACTAGTATTCATTTCATCCAGTTATGTAAGGATTCAATGATGTAATCAATGTAAAGCATGTGACTTTGTGCTTAGGTAAGTCAAGGTAGTAAATGTTCATTACTGTTAACAGTGTCACCACAGTTATTCCACACGCTCTACATGCTCATATCTCAGCGACATGCTAAATAAAACATGGTGGGAAAAAGGAACTATGAAAAATATTGATGGAAAAAAAGCAACCAAATAAACAACATATTTCTACAAAATAAAGATCAGAGCTCATCCTAATAGGGACCCTTTGGGAGGTGGAGAGAATGCTGTGTTAGGATAAAAAACAAAACCAAAAACCATCAGTGGTTGAACCAGGAGCTAGAGTCACCCTTTTGCTAGCACATTCTTATTTCTGGTATATCTAAAATGAAAAAGATGAGGAAAAAATGTCAGCTCTGAGATTTTCTCTGTGATATAACCCGTGCATCCCTAGTAAGTACAGAGAAAACAGTCAAAGCTCCTCAAATTACCAAGGTACAGTTAGATATCTAGAAACACAGATTGAAATGAAAAACAATGAACTTGTAGAAAGGTTGAAAATTTTAACATTAAAACCCTGAGTCAAATTCTAGTTCTGCACTTAAATCTGCAGGTTACTTGGAGAAGTCAACCTCTGACCCTTTGTCTATCACCTATGGATGGGAATGAAGGTAGTGATAACAATAAATCTACTCAGTCATAAGGATATACAAAAAGCTCCATTTTATTAAAATATTATTGGGTTTGGCCAAAAAGTTAGCTCAAGTTTTTCTGTAATATCTTATGGAAAAATTCTAACAAACTTTTACTAAAAGCAATAAACAACAGTTATTACTGAACTAGTTTTTGTCAGGAATTTCATGAAGATCCAATCATGACTATCCTTCTTAGAGAAATGAAGAGACAAACAAGAAGCTTGTTTACAAAATGCAAGAACTATATGAACAAAAGCAGTGCAGAAACCTGCCTCATAGTGATGATCGCTGGGCTGACTGTACAATCTTTTAGTTACTACTAAAACTGTATGTACTTCAACAAAATGTGGCAACTGACTCGATTTTATTGGATTCACTTTTTTAAAGTCAGGTCTTAAAAATAACTGAACCAATATGAAATAGGAAACAAATCCTTTTTTCACAGACTGGGTTTTCAGTGGTTTAAATCAAACAGAACCTGTGGGTAGGTTAGGGAGAACCAGGTAAAAGTGCTTCCTGTGCCTCTGTTTCTTCTTCTTCCATGATTTCCCATTCTATAAAACATGTGAATTTCCCATGGAGCTTTAAACAAGAAAGATCCCCCTCAACCACCTAAATTAAACCAATTAAATCTTCATCCCTGAGCTGTGGGGGCTGTCTTGGTATGTTGTGAAGATTTCCGAGGTGATGCTGATGGGCAAGGGGAAACTGATGTCTTAAGTCAGTAGCCAGTGTGAAAAGAAAACATCTTAAAGAAATTTTTTACCCCTGCATCTTTCAAGGCTTCACTCTTTTAACCCACCTCCATCAACTCTTTCTGAAACCCCTGAGGCTACAGAATCCCTTAAATTTCTCTCTTTACTTTGGTCTAATAAAATCCCATTAAAAGGAAAGTCACTGATAAATCCACTCACATCACCTGGGTAACCACTGATGAAACAAAGTAGTAAACCCCCTAATAGCATGTACATTTTAACAGAACTGAAAAACACATGGAGGGTGAATGTAGAGACATCAGGCCAGTACAAGCCACATAGTAGCATTTCTGGACCTTTCCAGGACTCCAGAAATCACATCAAGTAGGCAATGTTCCATCTGCGTGGGCCTAACCCTATAAAGCTGATGAGCAAAGCAGAGTCCAACTTAATACACTAACATAATATGTGATTCATACATTCTGTCTTTCAGACATTGTTTGTTGTTTCCACATTATCGTCAGTCCCATAACCCTGATGAAAGTTCAGTGTAGTTGCTCAGTCGTGTCCAAATATTTGTGACCCCATGGACTGCAGCACACCAGGCTTCCCTGTCATCACCAACTTCTGGAGTTTGTTCAGACTCATGTCCATTGAGTCAGTGATGCCATCCAACCATCTCATCTGCCATTACTTTCTCCTTCTCCTTCAATCCTTCCTAGCATCAGTGTCTTTTCTAATGAGTCCATTCCTCCCATCAGGTGACCTTTGGTGGGACCATCAACCATGGCCATCGGAGGGTTCCTCCTGGATATATACTATCCTGCCACATTCTTCAAGAAAGTCACACCCCAGCACCAAAACTCCTGGTCTGGGAATGTCAGTCCACTCCCTTATTCTTGCCTGGAGAATCCCATAGACAGGGGAGCCTGGCAAGCTACACAGTCCACGGGGTCACAAAGAGTCAGACATGACTGAGCGACGAACACTTTCACTACGGTGTACATCTCCGCCGTCTGTATTAGCTGGATGTTTGCGCACTGTGTGGGGATAACCCACCCTGGGCAAGGGAATCCCACAGAATGGGTTTCTCAGGTGGAATCAGCTTCTAAAGCCCACTGACTTCCTGTGTCTCTTTCCAAACCCAACCCCAGTGCCCGAGTTCTTGTGAAATGCTGTCACTGAGTTCCATACTACATATCTTACATCTTTCTTTCTTTTCTCCCCCCCTCCTCATTTTCTTTTGGTCTTATTTTATAGTTTTTGTTCCTTTTTTTGTTTTTCTCACTAGCATTCATTCTGTGGCCTTGATGACTTCAGTGAGCCAAGAACTCGGGTTGGTATCCTTTCATTTTCACTCATATTTTCTAAAAAGGAGATTGCCTCCCAGCTCTGACTGTAACATTCCTTTAGGCAACGTGGAAGGTGGCCTTGTGATAGACTGCTCAATGTCAGGCCCACTGAGCTAGAGGCATCCAGGGGCCGCTGGCACGCTCCACCCCTGGGAGGGAGACTGGGGAGTTCTCAGTGAATAAGGTTGGACAGTGGAGACCTGGTCGTCCCCCTATTGTTATTTCGTCTTGAAAAGGTGGTTAGGGTTTTGTCCAAAGGTCCTCTCTGTTTTGGCTTTAGTTTCTGGTTCTCTCTATTGCCCGTGAACCGGTAAATTCAGCGTATGGTCCACTATCGGCTCTCTATTTCCCGTGGGCCAGTAAGTTCACCAAAGAGTTGGCTTCTGGGGTCAGGGGCCTACAGGAGTCCATGGCCTGCATACAAAATGCCAGGAAGCCTGTGTAAAGATCCCAAGCTCCTTGCCTCTCCCCCTGCCCTGCCCTTGACCGCAGATCTGGTTTTGATGCCATCCCAGCAGCTGGTCCTTCTCTAACCATTGGACCCTGCCTGTCTCACACTGAGTTCCTGCTTTGGCACCCAGGCCTACCCCCCTTCTCCCTGTTCTGAGTGCCCACCGTGGACTAGGGACTGCCAAGGCCCTTAGAATCTAGAGTTCTGCCCCCTGAGTCCAGCCCAGGTGAAGGCCCTGTGAGCTCCAGGGCTGCCCACAGGCCACCATTTGCCTGGACCCCCAGACTGAACTCAGACCCTGTGTCCCTGCCAGATGCCCAACCCTTGCACCTGAGGACTTTTCCTCGGGTCCTCTGTGCCCAGTCCTGGGACAGCACTTGGTATATGGTTGATGTTCATTCAGTGCTTGTGTGGCAAGTAAAGGAAAGACCCCAGGTCTCATCAGACCAGAGTGGGGGTCACTATAGCAGATTGAGGTGGGTGCAGGAGGACAGGCTATCTGAACCCCATTTCCTCTTTTCCTGGATTGTCGGGGAAAGTCCCTCAGGGGGTTCGGCTGGAGGGTTCAGGACAATGGTGGGGAAAGGTGAGGGCAGATAAGCAGGGACTTCTCTAGCCATCCTAACCCTGGGTTCTTGTGTCATTTCCAATTATTTTTTAATTTTCCAGGATAGAAAAAAAGCTTATGGAATAAACTGAGTCCTATGGCAACCCCGACCCCACTCAAACCAAAATTCGACAGCAAAACAAGCTATTCCAAGCCCAGAGACTGAAACCAGAATTTGTGGATACTTGATGACAGTCCAAAGGGGAGGCATTTAGGATCTACGGCTAGGTCCTGGCCGGGTCGGCTGTAGGAGCTCTGCAGGGACCAAGGGGAATTTGTCAAGCTCAGGGCCACATCTGAGTCCCTGCTGTGGCACCTTCAAGAGCCCAAAGGGCAGAGACCCGAATACCAGGAAACTAAGTGCAATTACTAGAAATTGTTTGATTGGAGAGCCGCTGCACTGTCTCGGGACAGACCCGCGTCCTTGTCCCCACACGGCATGCCTCCCCAGCCGTGGTGTATGTGCCAGGCTAGACACTGACTGTATACATATGTCTCCATGAGCTGTGCCCTGTGCATCCCAAAGTCTGTCAGCCAGAGGACTCGAAAATGTCCCTGTGATCTGAATGCAAAGTCAAGACCCATTCACCAAAGCCCTCCAGGTCCATGTGCAGCTGGATTCAGCATCTGGAGGCCAGAGAGAGACAGTTGGAGCCTCACCCACTGTGGATGGTGGATTCCAGGACCTCAGATTTACAAGGGGGAAGCCACAGGCTCCATCACTCTTGTGTGTATGACACAGTGAAAGTTCCAGAGCCTGACTGCACTTAGGGTCATGGTGGAACAAGGACTGAGAGGTGGATAGAGCCCCCACCCAGACCACCCTTGGGCTGTCTCGCACCTGGGTTGTCATTTGCAAGGAGTTGACCAGGAAGAAATGCTGTGTTATGAAGTGATTCCCTGGAGAGCTTGTGAGGACTGAGGCTCCTTCTGCCATGCTCTGAGACCAAGTATACTCTCTTACAACTGGAGAGAAGGAGGCAGCCCTTCCTGATCTCAGGAGACCCACCTCTGCATCAAGCCTCTCAGGAGAACAGATGGAGTGGGGCAGCTCAAGAGGGCAGGACACCAGCTAGTGGGAGTCAAGTCTAGGAGGGAATCCCAGAGAAGAGAAGTCCCTTTTGGATGTTGTTGCAGTGAGTGGGTGGGTGCAGGAGCATCTCCAGGAGAAGACATCTGCTCATATGACTGCCCCCTCCCAAACTCTTAGAAGGAAAACTTTTGGAATCAAAGTAGATCAAGTGAAATAGAAGGTAATGGCTGTGAAGGAGAGGATAGCTGCGTCTTATTGAAAGAAGCACCTGAAGGCAAGGATGGTTTGATCCCAAGGATGGAAAGATTCACTGCTCTGTGTTTGTTGGACTGCAACAGCAATCCTGTAATTTCCAGTGCGAATAACCTTTGGAGAAAAATGACCGAAATTCAGGCCACTGGAGGAATTGAGGAGGGGAGGAGAATCTAAGAAAAGAGCTGAAAGTTCTCAGAAGGACAGACCCAAGGATGGAGAACATGGATCTCAGTACAGAGGGGCATCCAGCCAGACAGAGAGGGATGTTCAGACAAACCAAAGGATTAGGAGGCTCTAAGCAAACAGACACCCAAGACAGCTGAGAAGCGACCGTTCCTCTTTTGAAATCTAAACCCAAAGCACCACCACACCAGCCCCATGATTTTCCAGCATCTGACGACCAGAAGCAAATGAACTGATGTCTCTGCTTGGAAAAAGCAGGCATCTGAGCACTCCAGGTAGCAACGGGAATGTAGAACCACACAAGGAACAAAAATGAAAAGCACACCTGCTTTCTCTGGAGCCAAAGAAGCACAGAGAAGCCTTGCTTTGCTAACTTAGCAGCTCAAGTCCGGGAGGCATGCAGGGTCCCTGGGAAGCTGGAACCACAGCACAGAGCACCCATCACCTCCCCGCTGCAGGAGTGGGGGGTCTTCTGTCCTCCTGCCCCACACTTCTGTCTACTCAGCACTCCTACTCAGAGAAGAGGATATGAACGATGGTGGCTTTGATGTCAGACCCATCCGGGTCCACTCCCAGACCTGCCACTCCCCTGCAGTGGACACTTGACAAAATACTTACCCCTCAGTCTTATTTTTTTCTGTGGAATGGGGGTGATACTCCCACACAGCACCTCACAAAAGGTTTTCTTTGGGTACAACTAGACAGACCCAAAGACTCTTAGACACTGGAAGGAGCTGTAGCAGACAGCATTGAACACATCCTTGTGGGAGTTGTCCTCAAACAACTTAAGGCCCACAGAGGACCAGGGGCCATTCTCTTTGGCGCCCAGGAGAAAGTCCAGGTGCAAGGGAGCGAGACTTACACGGCCAGGTGTGGGAGCTGCCCTGGCTTAGAAGCCCAGAGTCCTCAACAAGAGCCAGCACTTCTTGTGACAGTCGTAGGCATCTCCTCCAAGGTTGCTGCCAGGGACAGGCCCAGTCACAGGAGCCACTGACCTCAGCAGGCCTCAGGGCACCAGGTGCGTACTCGTGTTCTCAGAGGCCATCCACAGCTGTCCGCAAGCCCGGGTGAGGCACGGAGCTCAGGGCTACTGGTGTGGTTGTTGCCTAGCAAGGCAGCTGATCTGTGCAGGTGTGGTTTCCAGGGCAGAAGAGCTACAGAGTCAACTGAACCCAAGTCAGTCTTTCACTAGTGCAAGGGAGCGAGACTTACACGGCCAGGTGTGGGAGCTGCCCTGGCTTAGAAGCCCAGAGTCCTCAACAAGAGCCAGCACTTCTTGTGACAGTCGTAGGCATCTCCTCCAAGGTTGCTGCCAGGGACAGGCCCAGTCACAGGAGCCACTGACCTCAGCAGGCCTCAGGGCACCAGGTGCGTACTCGTGTTCTCAGAGGCCATCCACAGCTGTCTGCAAGCCCGGGTGAGGCACGGAGCTCAGGGCTACTGGTGTGGTTGTTGCCTAGCAAGGCAGCTGATCTGTGCAGGTGTGGTTTCCAGGGCAGAAGAGCTACAGAGTCAACTGAACCCAAGTCAGTCTTTCACTCAGAAAGGAGCAGGCTTAGGTCCACCCTTTACCACCTGCCTTCTAACAGAGCTACTCGAACCTCACCCCTCTCCTCACACCTCACCCCTCCTCTTACACCCTTACACCTCACCCCTCCTTTCATACCTCATCTCTCCCCTTACACCTCACTTCTCCTGTTACACTTCACCTGTCCCCTCACACCTCACCCCTCCTCTTACACCCTTACACCCCATCCTTCCCCTCACAACTCACACTTCATTCCTCCTCTCCTCCCTTCTTTTCCTCCTTCCCCTTCTCTCCCCTCAGTTCTCAGCAGTGGAAACTTGTGAGGGGCAGAGAAGCGAAGTTTAGATGACAGAATGTGCCCCACCACCACCTTCTGGCAGCCATGTGGGCCCAGGGACTAGCCCTACAGGTGAGCAGCCATTGGGTGTACCCAGGTCAGGACTTCCAGTTCTAAAATAGGAAAGTCCTGGGTGCACTGGGGGGTTTTCCCTCCACTGCATGTTCTGAGTTGCACTGATTGAGTCCTATATCCCAGATGCACTGACTTGGTGCCCGTGGCCCTGCGGGCTGGGAGGTAGGGTGGGGGAGGTGCCGCTGGGGAGGGATAGCCCCGGAGGTGCTCTGCACATGCGCGGGCCCTGCTGAGGGGCCCTGGTCACCTGGGAGCTGGACTTCATGATTTAGCGTTCACTCGGTGCCTGCCTGGCAGTTGCATTCTCTCTCCTCCCATCAGCCGCCTCCCTCTTTCTTGATCCTTGAGGTACACAGTTGAGCCTCAGGACCTGGGAGTTCTGCTTTCCCCTCTCCTTCCAGATTCAGTGTGTGATGAGTGGAAAACCCGCCTGATATTTCCAGCACAAAAAACGCATGTTCGTTTCTCTTTTCTTCCATTTAACCAGATGCCTGCCAAACTGGGGTGCTTCTCCCCGGAAGTTGTCTAAGAACCCTTGGGAACTCCTACAGACCCCACACTGTACCCCCAGTTCCAGCTCAAAGGGCAGAGCTATGGGTTTCCAGACCCCTAGCCTTCTCTCAGCTCCCTCTCAACCCTCCCCTACCCCTCAGCCTCTCTGGGGCTGCTGTCTGGTCTGAAGGGGAACCCTTGTGCCCTGCTGGGGGTCAAGCTGTGTGTCCTTCCTGTGACCATCCTCAGCCTTGGGGAGCCTCACCCAGGCTGCCGAGGACACAAGGCCCTGTCCTTACAGCTGCGCCGTGGCCATCAGTCTCCTTCCCCCAGTCTCCAGCTCTGAGAAGCCCACAGAGTTGATAATCCACATTCCTTCCCTTCTCCCTCAGACATAGAGGGTTCATTCCAAAGGGACCCCACAGTCTTAGTGGCTTATCCAAAAAGAGTCTGAAGACACATTCTTAAGCGGAGGTTCGGAGGCTCAAACGCCCTTTACCTGTCCTGGAGGAAGGAGACAAGGTGCACCTTTACTCCAGCTGCCTGCTCCCTCCTCCTCGCAGGCCTGGCACTGTGATTTTTTTTCTAGGTGGTCACCCTGTCTCAATCAGCTGTCAGTCAGTGCCCCTACTTGGGGAGGCTCCTGGCAGCCAGGGTCCCTGGGGACTCACTGTGCCAGGCACAGGACCAGACACTTGAGAGCTAAGTGGCTCATGCAGCAGCAGGGAAGAGACTTGTTCGTCTTGTTTTGCAAGAGGCAGTTAATTGCCTAAGAAGTTGGCACATAAGAGACAGAGGCGGACACAGCCCAGGCAGACAGCCAGTAACTGCAAGGGGTTGCCTCTGTCCACACCTGACAGCCTGCCTGCTGTGTTCACTGGGTGCCAGGCTCTGTACAGGAGTGCTTTGCCTGCAGCAACCCATTTATGCATCAACAGCTCTTGATGTAGGTACTGTTTTTACTACCCACCCCTACCTTTTATGAGAGGTTAAATGATTTGTCCAAAGTTCCATTGTATAAACACAAGAAATCTAAGTTGCCCCACAGCACCCCCTCACGGCTGATACCCCACTCTGCTGCCTCTGACCTCCCTGTGTCTATTGCAAGCCCCTGAGCCACCCTACACAGTGGCCACTGTTGAGGAAAAATATTTTAAATTTTTAATTTTCTATTATGATATATTATAGGATGTTGAATATAGTTCCCTGTGTATACAATAGGATCTTGTTGGGGGTAATTTTAAATTTTTTCGCAGCATGGTTGGGAAATATATTTTAAAACACAATCTTCTCCCAAGCCAGACTACCTCTCTTCTGAGGTAGATAAGAAAAAAACAATCATTACCAAATGAGCACCAAACCGGAGTGTGATGTGCATCACAGACCATCTGCTAAGAGATTTTCAAAGACAGGAAAGAATTTATAATCTTATGAGCCAAGGAGATAGAGCCTATTCATACAGATCTTTGGGATAAGCAGTAATTTGTTCCCAAATTAAAGAACTTGGCAACATTAATTATTACATGTATGTTGCCCTACATCCATCTGGGTATTGAGGTGACCCTCTGTGTTTGCTGATGTGTTTTATACAAAGGAAAATGGAGTTTCTCATATCTTTAGAACAAGAAGTGATTGTGCAACTTGGAGCCACGTGACCACGAACGTAGGCTCCGACCCTCCCACGGAAACTGGGAGATGAGGTCCTATTTTCCTTGAATGTTTGCGTGCCAAAGAGATGGCTCCCAGGATCTTCAGAAAGATGTTCCTGGGTCATAAAACTGGCAAAAGGCTTATGGGGCTTTTAAAAGGATTTACATGTATTTCAAAGAGATGAAGAAAGAACTATAAGTTTTCTAAAGTAGATCCTCTCAGTAAAGGGCAGGGGAAGTCTCATCCATCATTTTTAGAGATGTCCATCTCTTTACCCTGGAGAAGGAAATGGCAACACACTCCAGTATCCTTGCCTGGAAAATCCCGTGAACAGAGAAGCCTAGTGGGCTGTCATCCAAAGGATAGCAAAGAGTTGGACATGACTGAGGGACTAAGCACGCACTTTTGCTTCCCAAGTGGCATTATTGGTAAGGAACTCGCCTGCCAATGCAGGAGACATAAGAGACATGAGTTTGATCCCTGGATTGGGAAGATCCCCTGGAGGAGGGCATGGCAACCCACTCCAGTCTTCTTGCATGGAGAATCCCTTGGACAGAGGAGCCTGGCCGGCTAAAGTCCACAGGGTTGCAAAGAGTCAGACATGAGTGAAGTGATTTAGCATGCACACACATCTCTTTAATGATGTCCATCATTTTACAGAGAATTAAGTCTTTTAGTTTATTTTTTTTAATTTTATTTTTACTTTATTCTACATTACAATACTGTATTGGCTTTGCCATACATTGACATGAATCAGCCACAGGTGTACATGAGCTCCCAATCCTGAAACCCCCTCCCACCTCTTACCCCATATCATCTCTCTGGATCATCCCCGTGCACCAGCCCCAAGCATCCTGTATCCTGTATGGAACAAAAACTGGCGCTTCATTTCTTACATGATAATATACATGTTTCAGTGCCATTCTCCCAAATCATCCCACCCTCTCCCTCTCCCTCAGAGGCCAAAAGTCCGTTCTATACATCTGTGTCTCTTTCGTTGTCTCACATACAGGGTCATCATTACTATCTTTCTAAATTCCATATATATGTGTCAGTATACTGTATTGGTGTTTTTCTTTCTGGCTTACCTCACTCTGTATAATCAGCTCCAGTTTCATCCATCTCATTAACTGATTCAAATTTATCTTTTTAAGAGCTGAGTAATACTCCATTGTGTATATGCACCACAGCTTTCTTATCCATTCATCTGCTGATGGACCAGCCTCTTGGTTTAAATTTCTACTGATTCCTGTACCACTGGGCCTTCTTAAGGCACTGGC
This sequence comes from Madoqua kirkii, assembly GCA_006408675.1. Taxonomy (NCBI): domain Eukaryota; kingdom Metazoa; phylum Chordata; class Mammalia; order Artiodactyla; family Bovidae; genus Madoqua; species Madoqua kirkii. The sequence goes on from SJYC01064789.1 coordinate 70,136, forward strand.
TCCTCTTCCATGGCCAGCTGCTTCTGTCCACACCTCCTACACCCTCACCCTCCTACACCTGCTCCAATTCTCAAAGTAAGATCTGACCAGGGCCCCCTGCCTCTAAACACTCCAGGGACCCCCACTTCCAACACAGAGATGCCACAGTCCACATCCTGCAGCCCACGGCCCACAGGTATATGGCCCCAAGTCACCTGTCCTGCTTGGGTCCTCATTTCCCCCTTGATTGTGTCCACTGGGCCAGCGAAACCCAATCGCTCCCATCGCCTTCACCTTCCTGACTCTGTCCTGGGGCTCTGGTCTTGATGCTTCTTCCCCCTGGAGGAGCCTTCTGCCCACCTTTGCCAGCTGTGATGGGTCATTCCCTGGCCACCTGTCCAGCTTCAGGCTCCCTCACACTCGACATGATGTGTTTCCTCCTGTTCAGGGTCTCAGTTCATCCTTCACCCCTTGAGCTTTTTTTTTTTTTTAGTATTTATTTGGCTGTTCTGGGTCTTCACTGCTGTATGGGCTTTCCTCTAGTTGTGGAGAGCAGGGGCTACTCTGTAGTTACTGGTGATGGGCCTCTCATTGCAGTGGATTCTTTTGTTGCCAAGCACAGGCTCTAGGGCACATGGGCTCAGTAGTTGTGGCTCCTGGCTCTAGTGCACAGGTTCAGTAGTTGTGACACGTGGGCTCAGTTGCTCTGTGGCATTTGAGATCCTCCCAGGTCAAGGATCAAACCCATGTCTCCTGCCTTGGAAGCTGGATTCTTTACCACTGAGCCACCAGGGAAGCCCAGCCCCTCGAGCTTTGGAGCCAGGCTAGGATTTGAATCCTGACTCTCCACTGCCCATCTGTGAGGCCTAAATAAGCTCTTCTACCTTCCAGAGCCTCTGTTTCATATGTCATCTATAAAATCGTTCTGAAAATGCCCATCTCACAGGGTTATCAGGAGAACTTGACTAAGTAAGGCAAGATGGCCCAGTGTAGTGCCAGTTTCCCTTCCCCTCCACCTAGTCAACTCCAAGCCAGTGATAGATGTTTGCTGGACTCAGAAAGGAAGTTTAGAGCATCATTTACTGCTGAGTGAAAGCTTGAGTGTCACTCTTGAGAATCTCTAACACTCTCATGGCTCTGCCTGGAAATTTACTTTACCTCTTTGTACACATTATTCAGTTTGTAACTCCAAGTGGCTTTTCTGCTTTGGGTGAGTGTGGACATGCTGGCTTGTAAAACGAGAGGCTTTCATTCATATTGTATGACGTTTGTGCAGGTGAAACCCAAGTTCCCACTCATAAATAATCCACCTGTTCTTGCCCTCCTCAAAGGATATTTTCCTGCACAATCAAGCCACTGCAGCCACCTGGAAATCTCCAGAAAGTCAGTGTTACAGATTCACTTAACTTTACTCAGTCTTGGCCCATGAACAATGTACAGGATGGAGCCGAACGCTAAAGGACGGACTGACAAAAGTTTCAGTTACGTTGTCAGAGCCCCCAGCAGTGATGGGTTTGATATAATGAATGTTGATGTGAAGATCGACACGTCCTGGATCTTCCACGATGTAGAGGAGAGTGATGAGGAGCAGGGATGTTTTCCTGCAGGAGCAGCCAGAAGCCCAGACGTGGACACGGGAACACTCAGGAAGCAGCTGGAATCCTCGGAGCAGAAGCTGTTGGCAGCTGTGGACAAGTACATGATGTCGGAGTCTGGGCTGAGGAGCAGGTAAATATAGCCTTTGGACCTCTTCTTTGTGTACGTTACGAATCCTGGGGCCTCCTCATCGTGGTAGAAGGGTGTATTAAATCATTTCTATGGATGAAGGGGAGTGTTAGTCGCTCAGTCGTGTCTGACTCTTTGTGACTTCGTGGGCTGTAGCCTGCCAGGATCCTCTGCCCATGGAATTCTCCAGGCAGGATAGAATACTGGAGTGGGTTGCCGTGCCCTTCTCCAACCGAGGGACTTTTCCTGGGTCTCCTGCATTGGCAGGCAGATTCTTTACCCTGTGAGCCATGAAGAAAGCCATTCTATGGCTAAGGATGCAGGCAAAACAGTCAGTGTTCCATAGTCTGCCCACAGCAGCATCTGGCTCCTCTGTCTTTCCCATCCTCTGCTCTGTACCACCGGCACTGAGCCTGTTTCCCAGGCTCCCTTGCTCATTGGTTTTCCTGTGGTTCCAGCCAGTGGGAGGCGCTGAAGGGAGGAGGAGGGAGAAGCCAGGATTCTCCCGCCTCTCTTCTGCTCTGGGTGGCATCTCCCACAGTGGCTGCCATTCAGTCATGCTTTTGGCATCCTCTGCCATCCTGCTTCTGGGCCCTGGTGTCTCCACCTCTCTGTCTGTCCTTCCAGCCCCAGGGGCAGAAGTGGCCCCGTGGTGGCTAACCTCTGGGTTGCCTGTCCGCTCTGTCTGGCCTTTCATCTCTTACTCTTGCCTGGAAAATCCCACTGACGGAGGAGCCTGGTAGGCTGCAGTCTGTGGGGTTGCTAAGAGTCGGGCATGACTGAGCGATTTCACTTTCGCTTTTTACTTTCATGCATTGGAGAAGGAAATGGCAACCCACGCCAGTGTTCTTTCCTGGAGAATCCCAGGGACGGGGGAGCCTGGTGGGCTGCCGTCTATGGGGTCGCACAGAGTCGGACACGACTGAAGCGGCTTGGCAGCAGACAGCAGTCATCTTTGTAGCAGATTCCCTGTGTTTGTTTGATTCTCAGTGCTGAGCCTCCTGGCTTCCCAGGTGGTTCAGTGGTAAAGAATCTGCCTGCCAGGGTAGGAGATGCAAGAGACGTGGGTTCAATCTCTGGATCAGGAAGGTCTCCTGGAGGAGGAAATGGCCACCCACTCCAGAATTCTTGCCTGCTGAAATCCCATGGCCAGAGGAACCTGGTGGGCTACAGTCAATGGGATTGCAAAGGGTTGGACACAACTGAGCACAACACAGCATGAAAATAGCTGAACCTCCTGGCATAGGCTGTATTTTCTAATGGAAGCAATGTGGTCCAGAGGTGGGGCATTTGAATCCAGGTCTTTATCCAAAGCCTGTGTTCTTGTTTGATGCCTAGTCTTGGAGGTTGGAAGTCAAAGATTAAGGTGTGGGCGGGGCTGGTTTCTCTGAGACTGCACTCCATGGCTTGATGTGTCTGCCTTCTCTATGTGCCTTCCGTGCATGTCAGTCCCCTCTTCTTATAAGGACACCAGTCAAATAGGATCAAAGCTCATCTTAATGACCTCATTTTAACTAAATCACCCCTGTCTCCAAATACAGTCACATTCTAAGGTACTGGGGCTAGCCACCTTCAACATATGAATTTCAGGAGACATATTTGATCCAAAGGGGCTTCTCTTGTGGCTCAGACAGTCACGAATCTGCCTGCAATGCAGGAGACCTGGGTTTGATCCCTGGGTTGTCAGGAAGATCTCTGGAGGAGGGAATGGCTACCCACTCCAGCATTTTTGCCTAGAGAATTCCATGGACAGAGGAACCTGGCAGGCTACAGTCCACTGGTTCATAAAGAAATGGACATGACTGAGTGACTAACACACACACACAGTCCAAAACACAAGTTCTAGAGACTGACAGCTGGAAAAGGCAGGGCCCCAGCCTGGAGAGATAAAAGTATAACCCACAACTGGTTATACCTGGCAGTGAAGATGAGGTCACGGGGCCTGGAGAAGATGGGTGGGAAACCCCTGCCAGAGGAGGCCCTTCCACGTGAGGAAGAGACAGACAGCCTGGAGGCACCATGAGTGATGGAGGGGGAGGGCCTCTGTGGCTGGGGCTGGGGTGAGGCCATCCTGGGAAGGGGGGTATCCTGTACCCACCTGTGGGGAAATGTGGGCTGGGTCCTCAGTTCTCATGTCCTCTGTAGCCATTCCCTTCCCCAAATGTGGGCTGTGTCCCGCAGAAGCAGGGTGGAAGGGAAAGCAAGATCCGTGGCAAGGGTTTGGAGAAAAAGAGTTAAGGCTTACCAAGAGCCTGTGGCGTGGGCCACAGTGCAGGTCCTCCCACACACGGGTGAGGATAGCTGTTTCTCGAACCCTGTGACAGACAAAGTGATATGAGTTTCCCCTTTTCCAGATGGGGAAACTGAGGCTCAGAGGATAGACTATATTATCCAGGGTCACTAAGAGCTGAAGCCAGGGTCTGAGCACACAATTGTGAAGATACATTTCAGGCTAATGTCACCATGGATTTCCTCCAGGTAAGGCACAGTAAAAGATCGATAGTATACATTGGATCTCACTTCCATTAAAGAGTTAAAATTTAAAAGTATTTATGGTAAAACTAATGCAACCAGAGTGTTAGAAATTTAAGAAAGAGAACCCTACTTACACCGCCATAACACCATCGTTGTTGCAAATTCACCTCCAACCTACATGCAACAAAGTCAATAATAACTGAACACTTGTTGAGTGCTTGCTCTGGGCAAGGTATTATTTATTAACAGGCTTAATCATTCAGTTCAGTTCAGTTCAGTTCAGTTACTTACTCAGTCATGTTCAACACTTTGTGACCCCTAGACTGCAGCACACCAGGCCTCCTTGTCCATCACCAACTCCCAGAGCTTACTCAAACTCATGTCCATTGAGTTGGTGATGCCATCCAATCATCTCATCCTCTGTCATCCCCTTCTATTCCTACCTTCAATCTTTCCCAGCACCAGGGTCTTTGCCAGTGAGTCAGTTCTTCACATCAGGTGGCCAAAGTATTGGAGTTTCAGCTTCAACATCAGTCCTTCCAATGAATATTTAGGACTGATTTCCTTTAGGATGGACTGGTTGGATCTCCTTGCAGTCCAAGGGACTCTCAAGAGTCTTCTTCAACACTACAGTTCAAAAGCATCAATTCTTCAGCAGTCAGCTTTCTTTATAATCCAACTCTCACATCCATACATGACCACTGGAAAAGCCTTGACTAGATGGACCTTTGTCCGCAAAGTAACATCACTGCTTTTTAATGTGCTGTCTAGGTTGGTCATAGCTTTTCTCCCAAGGAGTAAGCGTCTTAATTTCATGACTGCAGTCACCATCTGCAGTGATTCTGGAGCTCCCCAAAATAAAGTCTGTCACTGTTTCCATTGTTTCCCCATCTATTTGCCATGAAGTGAGGGGACCAGATGCCATGATCTTACTTATCTGAATGTTGAGCTTTAAGGCAACTTTTTCACTCTCCTCTTTCACTTTCATCAAAAGTCTCTTCAGTTCTTCTTCACTTTCTGCCATAAAGGTGGTATCATCTGCATGTCTGAGGTTATTGATATTTCTCCCAGCAATCTTGATTCCAGCTTGTGCTTCATCCAGTCTGGCATTTTGCATGATGTACTCTGCATATAAGTTAAATAAGCAGAGTGACTTAATCTTTAAACATATTTAAAATGAAGTAATATCGGTATCCTCAATTTCTGGATAGGGAAATCAAGGTGCTGGCTTACGTATTTAATAACTTCTCCCTAGTCACACATGCAATCACATGGGGGCACTGGGCCTCAGACCCAAGCAGCCTGCCCAGTGGTACCTGCAGCAACAAGGCACCAATTTATCCTGGTGGAAGTTCCCTGATAGAGTCTCCCAGTTTCATAGCACTCTTTGCAGCTCTACATAGTATAATATATTTTTAACTTGTCACTAATCAATGAAAAAAGTATTTTCATTGTTTAGTTCTTATCTGTTAAGTGTCTATGTTTCCTAGGGGGTTCCCTGGTGGTGCAGTGGTAGAGAATCTGCCTGCCAATGCAGGAGATGCAGGTTCAGTCCCTGGGTTGGGAAGATCCTTTGGAGAAGGAAATGGCTGCCCACTCCAGTACTCTTGCCTGGAGAATCCCATGGATGGAGGAGCCTGTTGGGCTACATACAGTCCATGGTATTGCAACGAGTAGGACATGCATGAGCAACTAAACAACAAAAATGTTTCCTACAGCTGCTAAAGCAAATCACTGCAAATGTGCTGCCTTCAAACAGCACACATTCGTTGTCTTTCAGTTCTGGAGGCAGAAGTTCTAAAGTAGCCTCACTGGCTGACAGTCACCGGGTAGCGGGAAATCTGTGTCCGCCTTCTCCAGCATTTATAGGTGCATTCCTTTGCTTCTGGCCTCTCCCCATCTTCAAGCCAGCAGTGTGGCGTCTTGCTTCAGTGGTCACGTGGTCACGTCCCACCTTCTGCCAGTCTCTCATGAGGACAATTATAATTGTAGTTAGTCCCACCCAGATAATCCAGCATAATCTCTCTAACTCAAGATACCTAACATAATCACATCTATAGTATCTTTGTCATATTTAGGTTATATTCATAGATCCTGGTTATATTTGGAGGCCATTTTTCAGCCTGATGCAATGAGATTAGTCGTTTTCTGTTTAATTTAAGTAATGGGATAATGAGGTAAGGTGAAACCGCTCAGTCGTGTCCGACTCTCTGCGACCCCGTGGACTGTAACCTACTAGGCTTCTCCATCCATGGGATTCTCCATGGCAAGAATACTGGAGTGGATTGCCATTTCCTTCTCCAGGGGATCTTTCCGACCCAGGAATCGAACCCGGGTCTCCCGTGTCGGAGGCAGATGCTTTAACCTCTGAGCCACCAGGGAAGCCCAGGATTAAATATTGTCTCAGATTTAATATTTCAGGTTGGTCTCAAAAGCTAAAAAAGTTAGGCTTCTCTTTTCTCATTCAGGTATCACCACATTTTATAATCAATCAGAAGGTCTCCTCCCAACTCTCTGATTAACCTTTCCTGGTGGCTCAGTGGTAAAGAATCTGCCTGCCAATGCAGGAGATGCTAGTTCTACCCCTGGGTCGGGAAGATCCCCTAGAGAAGGGCATGGCAAGCCACCCCAGTATTCTTGCATGGAGAATCCATGGACAGAGGAGTCTGGTGGGCTACAGTTCTTGGGGCCGCACAGAGTCAGACAGGACTGAGCGACTAAGCATGAGCACTATTCCTCTAGTTCATTTTAGAAGGAACATGATTTTAATCTATACAAGACGGCACCCTCCCTTCTGTCACTTTAGAGACCTTCCCCCAAGGCCTCAAAACTAGAGTAGGAGAGGGGGCTCTTGGCCTGATCATTAATAACAGTGCATCATTTTATTTAATCATCACAATAACTCCCAGAGCAAGGTGCAGTTACTTCTTACACATGAAGATCCTGGGGGTCATAGTAGTGAATGAGCCCTATTAAGGCCTCATGACTGGTGAGTGGGAGAGCCAGGAGGCAAATCTGGGTCCTCTCCCAGGGAAGCAGAGTCTGTCCTGGAGGTGCAGGTCACATGGTGTGGAGATGGGTGAAGGAGGAGGATGGGTAGAGCTTGTCCACATAGGCAGCAGATGTGCTTTCCGTGGGTTTCATGGTGATCTAGTACAGAAGTAAGACTGGCACATGAAAGGGACTTGGATACAGGCAGGAGACAGGCAAGTGAGTCATGTAGCTCCTCCTCTGTCAATGGGACCAGCAGGCAGACCTTCCCTTTTGGTTTCCCTCTATTCCCACGTGCTTCTCCTGTCTATGGAGCTGAGGTGAGAGCTCACTTCAGGCCTGGGTATTACTTTGCGTATGATGCAACTTCAGCACTTCCTCAGGATAAAAAAGACTTCCAGAGGCTTAGCCTTCCCTAACTATTACACAGGTCATTTCCAACTTCTCAGTTCTGTAAGTAATTCAGAATCTTTATAATCACAAAAAAACCTTTTCTGCATTTTAATCATTTCCCTAGAAGAGATTTGCAAGACTGTAGCTCAAGTGGAAAGCATCAGAGCACAGGATTAGAGCCTGAGTTCCGTAGTCATGGGTTTCCCTGATGGCTCAGATGGTAAAGAATCTGCCTGTATAATGCAGGAACTAAAGTTCGATCCCTGGGTCAGGAAGATCCCCTGGAGAAAGGAATGGCAACCCACTCAAGTATTCTTGCCTGGAGAATTCCGACAGAGGAGCCTGGTGGACTACACTCCGTGGGGTCACAAACAGTCGGACATGACTGAGTGATTAACACTTTAACTTTGGGAGTCATGCAGCTTGGGCTCCATAACGCTGTGTGACCTTGGGCAAGTTTCCCGGCCTCTCTGATCCTGTTTCCTCATGTGCAAAATAGGAGAAAAGGAGCCCACTTTAAGGCTGATCACATGAAAATTAATTGAGACAATGCAGATGTTTGGTTCGGGCTCAGTCCTTCTTTTTTTGGTATGACCTGTACTGGAAATTACTGGTTTAGGGTTGAAGGGTTGAGAACACTGTAAGGTTCCTGGTGCCTTGTTATTAAAAAGAGGTCTCCAAAGTATTTTAGATTATCTTGAAAAAGATACATATGAATGTTTTATAAAATGTCATTTTTTGTCTGATTATCAAATTGACCAAAAGTGAAAGTGAAGTCGCTCAGTCATGTCCAACTCTTTGCGGCCCCATGGACTGTAGCCCTCCAGGCTCCTCCGTGCATGGGATTTTCCAGGCAAGAATACTGGAGTGGGTTGCCATTTCCTTCTCCAGGGGATCTTCCCAAACCATGGATCGAAGCCAGGTCTCCCACATTGCAGGCAGACGCTTTAACCTCTGAGCCACCAGGGAAGCCAGAAGAAAAAAAAAAAGATGATCCCAGTGTCTGTGAAAACCTTAGGCCACGCTTATTGCATCCTGAGTGTTGGGGCAGTCTGAGCACAGATTAGGAAAGAATTTTCAGACACAGAGTACCGCAGAAAACAGTGAGTGTATTAGGAACAAAGAGCAGGTATAAGGTGATCGCTGTGCGTGCAGAGGGCTATGACTCCTGATAGGCCAGGGAGAGTCGACAGTTTTCGTGGGTCAATAGCCAATGTTTGTATCCTCAAGACAAAGACCACTGCTGCTGGAAGGCTGGTGTTGGGTGACTGGTTGGGGCGAAATAGGGTGTTTACTGGATTGGGCCTCTTTGCCTAACTGGGAGTCAGGAAGCTTGTTAGTGGTGATCAGGGGGCTTTTTAGCAACAGTTACAGAGGGGCTCAGTTAGCCTCTGAGGTGTCCTTGGTTCTGGGCACTGCTTCTGTGGCCTTGGTGCAAGGCCTTGCACCTGTGGCTGGCGCAGGACTCAACACTGAGTAAGCGCCTTGCTGCTTTGATGTACAGGATTCAGGAGCTGGAGCTGTCGGAGAGGAACCTCCTCCAGAAGGTGGACCAGCTGAGCACACGCGTGTTCCAGGAGCGAAGCGCCTCTCTCCGGGCCCAGGAGCAGCTGGACACACTGCAGGGGGAGCTTGCCAGCCAGGTACACAGCCCCTCCTCCTTCTTTCCAGCACTTTTTTCTTGTCCCAGCAGAGTCACCCTATGGGTTTGGACGTGGCAGCAGCTGCGCCTGAATATAGACCATGGGACAGGCCTGGAGAGCCAGACAGGAGGGGTGAGAGGGGTCCTCATTCTAGCAGTGCAGGCAGGGGCCACTGGACCTGGGCCAGGTCACATAACTTCCCTGGGCCTCAACTGTCATATCTGTAAAATGGGGCTCTCATCCTGCCCTGTCCCCTCACAGAGCTCTGGCTGGGGTCCACTGGGTGGCCTGTGGGAGCTATGCACCCACTAGGAGCTCTCGCCAGAGGTTCATTTCTGTGTGCTTGGTGCCTGACATCAGGGGAGCCAGCTCTGGCCTAAGGACAAGGAGAAGGACTAATGCCAGGTCTCTGCCTTCAGGAGCTGGCTTGTGGGCGGGGACACAGATGGGAAGCAAGTAACTCCAAAACCAGGTGATGGAGCCATGAGGAAACGTGCAGGCAGCAGTGTGCTTTCAGAAGCAGGGAGGGCTGCGGTGACTGGGCCCTGTGAAGTGGGCCTTGCGGAATAGCATGCGAGGGTGGGTAAGAGCCTGGGCAAGGCATGGAGGTATGGAAGAGCATAGCAGGACCGGGAGTTGAGACAGGAGGGTCCCAAGGAGGACAAATCGTCAGAGCCATGGCGTGAAGCAAAGTCTGGAAGCCAAGGGGGAGCAGGACTTTGAGCACGAGACGCTCAAGTCAGGGTTTCGGGGATATCACTCTAATCGAATGGGAAAGAGAGGTGATGTACGGAGAGGGCAAGTTAGAGCATAACTGGAGAAGAAGTGGGTGGTTAAGGGAGTTGGCTCTGGAGGCATATGTCTGGAGCCAAACCCTGCTCTGCCACTCACAAGCTCTGTGATTGAAGCCAGGTGACTTAACCCTCTCTGGGCCTCAGTTTCCTCCATCTGTGAAATGGGAATGATACAGCACCAGCCTTCCTAAATTGTTGTCTGGTTTAAGGGAGTTAGGCTTTCCCTGTAGTGCAGTGGTAAAGAATCCACCTGCCAGTGAAGGAGATGCAAGAGACACGGGTTCAATCCTTGGGTCGGGAAAATTCCCCTGGAGTAGGAAATGACAACCTACTCCAGTATTCTTGCCTGGAGGATCCCATGGTCAGAGGAGCCTGGTGGACTACAGGCTCCGTGGGGTTACAAAGAGTCGTTCACAACTAAGCAGCTAAGCACACACACACATTAAGAGAGCTCAGTTCAGTCCAGTCGCTCAATCCTGTCCGACTCTTTGCGACCCCATGGACTGCATCACGTCAGGCTTCCCTCACTTCAGTTCAGTCGCTCAGTCCTGTCTGACTCTTTGAGACCCCATGGATCACAGTGCGCCATGCCTCCCTGGCCATCACCAACTCCCAGAGTTCACCATCCAACCATCTCATCCAACCATTTCATCCTCTGCCATCCCCTACTCCTCCTCCTGCCTTCAGTCTTTCCCAGCATCAGGGTGTTTTCCAATGAGTCAGTTCTTCACATCAGGTGGTCAAAGTACTGGAGCTTCAGCTTCAGCTTCAGCATCAGTTAATATGTGTAAAACACTCACAACAGTAGGCATTTAAATAGCCTTAGTTGCTTTCGTAATCACTAGTCTTTATTGAAGTGTTCCAGGGGAGAGAAGACGAAGACTGGAGAGCAGAGACTTGGTGGGCTGAGACCCAAAGATCCTGAGAGGCATCCTCTTTTAGCAAATTGCTACTCACAGACGAGCACAGCAATTGTCAAATTGCAGGTTGACTCCCGCCAGTGGGTCGTGAAATCAGTTCTGTAACTTGCAACCAGCATTTAAAGATGGAATTGACTAGGGAGTATGAAAGGACATCATGTGTGTGAAGAGCAGTGCTGCTTCGTGAAGCTTGTTCCAGTTGTCAATGCCTGCCACATGTGTAACGGGCCACGTTCTTAAAAGATGTTTCTTACCATGGGAGGCAGTCCAAAAAGTTTGAAAAACACCAGATCGATTAGCTTTTAAAGGAAATAGAGGTGAAGCAGGGAAGATAAGAAGTTCAGTTAGGTCAAAGTTAGCATTTGAGATACCAGGGAGACACGCAAGTGCTGCTTTTTCCCTTTACATTGAACTTTAGGTGCAGAAAGTTGAGTCTATCCTCTTGGTTTCACAAGCCATCATCATCAAGATCCAGGACTTTTTAACCCAAGAATCAGTGGTGTTGTGTGGGCTCCCACCATCAACTATGTAATCTCTTTGTGGAAAACCCTGTAATAAAGCCTGTAATAAAGCCTTATATACATGTAGGATTTCCCAGGTAAGCATACACAGTCCTGCAACTTCCCTGGTGGTCCAGTGGTAAAGAATCTGTGTGTCCATTGCAGGGGGCATGAGTTCGATACCTAGTCAGGAAAATAAAATTCCTTCAGCCTCGTGGCGTGGCCAAAAAAATAAAATAAATTTGAAAAATATATGTAAAGCTCTGCAATCACCAGAGGTTCATACTTTGATGGGGAGACAGAAGTGAGGGTGACAAGCCAGAGAAATGCTGGGAGTGAGCCCCAGACACTGCAGGACCTGCAGCTCTGTGACTCGCACCCCTTGCATTCTGTTCTCCTGTCACCAGGGTGCTCCTGTGAACGTCCTGTCACAACACACTGTTTCCAGGTGAAGGGCGGACATTCAGAGTGGTGAGGGGGCTGGCTCAGGGTCCCCTCAGAGACCACTTGGGCCAGCTTCAACCCAGCCCAGATGCTAACCCTCCACCTCTGCCTGGAACTATCTGCAAGTTTGCAGGAGTACATGAACTCTGCGCTTTGTATCTGATATCTGCCAAATGACAATTTGCCCCACTGTTGACTATATTTGCCATAATCATTTGCATACAAAGACGCCTCATTTCTGTGGCGACCTGTGGTCACTTCCAAAGGTGATCGAGGTAGACCAGTCTAGGTAATGGAGCCCTGGGCTATAAGGATCACTGACTACAGGATTCGCACCATCAGGCAGCCCTTGCAGGGAATCTGACTCCAGTTTCTTCTGCCCCAATTTCCCCTGAAAGCAAAGCCTGCCAAGCTGTTCTCAGGTTTCCTGTTTCTCATTTGCTCTTCTTTGTCTTCTGCAAGCTCTTAGGAAATACATGTGCAGGCACTAACAGTTGAAAGAGATCTTAACAGGAAGGCATGTCTACCCATGTGCATAAATTAATTCTGAATATTAGGCCAGGACCCTGTTTTTTTTTGCAGTGAGTGGGTCACCCTGGTCCAGTGTACAGCCCATGGGTCTGGGAGGTCAAGGTTTAAGAACAGGGAGGTGTGTTCTTGGATAGGCAGGGAGCCATGCAGAGACAAAAATCCTTGAGACAGACACGTGGTGGATCAGTGACTTTTAGCTGATTGACATTCTGCAGTTCATTTCTCAGTAGCTCCTGGGTTCATATTCACAGTAAGGATGGCTGCTGTGACACTGTTGGTCTTGTCTTGGCCAGAAGTCCTGGTTTTCAGCTGACCCTTACTGGACCAGGTATGGTCCTTTTACGCACTGAGCAACGGAGAGGTCTGGGAGGTTCTGACATGGAAGAAGCGACACCCAGGGGGTTCCAGGTGGCAGCTCTTTTCAAACTGGTGTGGGGGTACTCCGTGTTGGAACCACTGGCCCTCCCAGTGTGCACCAGCCCATCCCCATCCTGACCAAGTTTCCCTGAGCTCTTGTCCTTGGAGCTCAAGAGGACTTGAAGGAAGGCACTTGCGTCCTGGGCAACATTTAAGAGGGCGCTAGTAACCGTCATTGAGATAAATAATGTTCGAAGCAATATTTTAATGGTAAAATTAATGCGAAAAGAAAAGGCACGCTGAACAACAAAATATCAAAGTTTCAAAGAAAGACAGGCTCGATGAGACCCCTGGCTGCCTTCCTGACGCCCTCCTCCACCGCCAACCCGTAGGTTCAGGAGAAGGAGCGCGCGGCCCGACGGCAGCGGTGGCGGCTGCGGCGGCTGCGGGAGCGGCTGCGGCGCAAGGATGCGGCGCTGGGGCGGCAGGCGACGGCCCTGGAGCGCGGCCGGCGGATCCAGCGGCGCCAGCTGCGCCTGGTGCGCGAGCAGGAGCGTGTATTGCGGGCGCAGGTGCAAAGGCTGGAGCTAGACGTGCGGCGCCTCTGTCGCGCCGCCGGCCTCCTGCTGGCCGAGCTGGACGCCCCGAACCCCGGGGGACCCCGATCCTCCGGCCCGGGCGACGTCCGGGGCGCCCCCGAAGGGGCCGCGGAGCTGTGCGCACTGCGGGCCAGGGCGGAGCGCGGCGAGCGCGAGCGGGACCAGGCGGCGCGCCGGCTGCGGGAGCAGCGCGCCACCGAGCGGCGGCTCCGTGGGCAGCTGGAAGAGCTGCGCTGCTGCATCTATGGGCTGAAGCTGTCGGAGATCGGCCTGCAGGCCCAGGTGGAGGAGCTCACCCAGCACAACGAGAGCCTGCGAGGGGAACTGGGAGCCCAGGTGTCCGGGGAGAGAGCGCTCAGCAAGGTTCCCGCTGGTCCCCGTAGCCTGGTAAGTGACCACAACCCAGGGCGCAAGTGATTTTCTGCTTTCCTCTTAACTTTCTCGCCCAGCCACTTAGTCAAGTCATGGACTCCTTCATTCCCCAGTTTTCCTCTTCATCCACCCCTCCAAACCACCATCCCCATCCATCCCTCCATTCCATCCACTCACCCATCCACCCATCTACCCACCTGGTGTCACCCATCCACCCATACAACTTCAGTCACCCGTTCACCAGTCCAGCCACTTCCCCATCATCTGTCCATCTGCTCAGCCACCCATCCACCTTTCCACCCACTCACCCGATCTCTTGTTCACCCATCCATGCTCTCTTTTACTCACCCTCCATCATCTCATTCACTGGACCATCTCGTTGTTCCATCTCTTCATCCAACACTCTCCAGGGAGCCAACCAGCTTCCCTTCATCCTTCATCATCTGTCCCTCTTGTGCATCCATCAATCTGACCTTTTGTGGGTCCCTGCCTGTGCCAGGCCCCAGGTGCTCTTTTCGACGTGTAGTGTGGAGTAACTGTGCTGTGCTCCTGCTTCCCCAATCCACCCTCTCCCTGGGGAAGCAGTCAGCCTTTCCCACCTCCCTCACAGCTCCGAAGGTGACCATGGTTCCCAGCCTGGTGGTCCTGTCTGTGCATCTTCATCTCTGCTTCTTTAGACTGTGAGCCCGTCAAGGGCAGGTCCCGGTCAGATGGGTTCCGTAGCCGCAGCCCGAGCAGCAGCACACAGGAGACCCCCAGCGCAGGTGCAGTAGAGAATACGCAGGGTTGGGCCCCTTTCTAGTTCTGCTTACTAGTTGTGTGACCCTAAGCAAGTTTCTTAAGCTCTGGAGCCAAGGGCAGGCTGGTCATTTATGTTATCATCTAACTGATTAGAAGAGCAAAAATGTGTGTTTAATAATACTCCCGCCATGTGCTTGGCACCTTGCGGTGTTTTCAAAGGGATCATTTAATGTTCATAAATCCGTGAAGCAGGTACTGTTAATGTCCGCACTCCACAGAGGAGGCTGAGGCTCAGAGAGGCGTGCACTGGCCTATTGTCACACAGCTCAGAAGAGGCAGAACTGGAATTTGATCCATGCTGCACGTGAGTCCAGGGTGCTCTGTTTCTCCCGTACGAGGCTGCTTCCCTGTAAAGGCAGAGTTAATCAGCTCCCTCCAAGAGATCAAAATTTCAGTGGTTCGATTTGCATTTAAGGAAAAATCAGGAAGCCACCTTAGCCCAAAGAGGATGGTTCATTGGAAAAAAAAATCACATTTATCTTCCGGCCTGGACAGCCTATTTCAAATTAACTGGAACTTGAGTTTCCTCAAGATCATGAAGTGTATCCTGCTTAGATTGTTTTAATAACGAGTTTGTCTGTGCTCACAGTTTCTCTGTTTGGTACTTCATCCTGCCAATGTCACCTTTGCGTGTCCTGTTTGTTCTTTCTCCATTAAGTTCATCAGATAAAAGGAAAGTAGTGTACCTTTGATGTTGGCACCTTGTTGTAATTTCAGAAAATAAATGGTGTACAGATGAAAATTGTCCTTTAGAATCCTTTCTGTAATTTTCCTAAATGTAAGACTTTAATTTAGGCTGTTGGTTTACATCCTTTATTCTCCCAGTCTCTCTGCCCTGCTGCTCTCTCTTTTATCTAAGAGAAAGGCTGAACACCTAAATGTTTTAGTGATGAGTAAATATGCTGTACATTTTACGTTCTCTCATTTAATCTTTAGAGCAGCCTTGCAAGCCAAGTGCAAGAATCAGGGCCAGCAAGGGGACGCGGGCCAGATCAGAGCAGTGACTCCAAGAAGCTGTCCTTACCTTGGGATCCTGGGGCCTGAGTTGGGTCTTGAGCAGTTTGTTGCAGCCTCAGTGGCTGCATTCAGTGGTTTGGGTGCCATCAGTTACAAGCCCCTGTTGACACACATCTGTGACTTTTGAGATGTCTCAGGCCTTATCATTGAAAAAATCCCAAGAAACTGGAGGAGAACTACATCTCTCAGAGGCTCATGCTCTCCAGACTTTGCTGGAGGTTGCAGTCCCCAGTCAAAAGTCTCTCAGAACTTCCCTGAATTGCCCATCAAGTGTGGTCCCCAGCCATTTTTGCCTCTACATTGGGAGAAGCTGGCCCGTTATCAGATGAGTAGCAGGGGGAGCAGGGGCCTGTGGAACAGAAAATGCTGATCCTTAAACGTGGGAACCACATGCACTGGGGAGGGAGGCTCACGCTTTGAGTGGCAGGTGGGACCCCAAGCGGACAGAGCAGTTCAGCTCTCTCTCTTTCCAGTGGCGATAAAGTCCAGCAGGTTACTAAGCCTTTCTGTGACTCAGTCTTCTCAACTGTGAAATGGGAACAGTATTGAGACCTGCTTCTAGTGTGATTGTGAGGATGCAAAGAGAAAGTGCAAGGAAGGCCCTGGCACAGAGCCTGGTACCCAGTAGGATTTAGATTCTGTCGCATCATTGTCACCGTCGCCAGCGTCGTCTTCATCACGTCTTCATGGGCTTGTCACATCCAGCGGAGGTTGGATGGAATCACTCACACTGCTTACATCAAAACGGTTTCCTCTTTCTTGTCTTTTGTTGGCCCCGAGAGCTTAGACTTCACTGTGTGCAGAGTCGCTTCAGTGGTGTCCGGCTCTTTGCAATCCCATGGACTGTAGGCTGCCAGGCTTCTCTGTTCATGGGATTCTCCAGGCAATAATACTGGAGTCAGTCACCATTTCCTTCCCCAGGGGATCCTCCCGACCCACGGATCAAACCTGCATCTCTTATGTTTCCTGCACTGGCAGGTGGGTTCTTTACCACGGGTGCTACCTGGGAAGCCCTGGAGTCGGTTAAAGGTGACTGTGATTTGTCTCCTCCGATCTGCGGGAGATGCTGATGGAAGCACAGGCTGACAAGGCCCTGGAGTGGGCAGGGCCTGTGACCACCAGCTCCTCCATCACAGCGGCCCCTGGGCCGAGGGAGACGGAGAGCACTGGTGGCTTTCTGGGCAGGGCTGTCCCCAGGTGTGGTTCTCTCGGCCAAAGGGCTGAGAAACTTTGCCTGGTTTTGGAGGCAGTCTGCAGGGGCAGGTGAGATGGGCGAGGCCCAGCCTGCTCCAGGATGACCTCACCCTTATTAGGGGGTCATTAGGGTATCTGCAGAGACCCTGTTACCAAACAAGGTCACAGCCACAGGTGCTGGCGCTGGGGTGGGGGGGCAGTTCGGACTTGAACTTGACTTTTAGGCGACACAATTCAGCCCACAGTCATGCTGTCACATGGCCAGTGATGACTCCGGCCTCGCCTTCTCCTCCTCCTTGGCCTCCTTCAGGTAGTGTTTCCTCCTCTGACCTCCTGGGACCTGGGCTGAAGGCCCAGATGATGCACTATCCTTGGCGCCAGGCCCAGCTTCTCTGGAGCAAGTGCCCGTGAACCGCAGGGTGAGCTGCTGAAGGCAGGGTCCTCAGGCTGCTTCCATAGTCATCCTGAAAGACCACCCCGGGCAGGGGAGTTGGCATGGTAACAGCCCATGGAAACATACCTGGACTCATGTCACCCTCTGTGGCCATGCAAGTGCAAAGACCCTGCCCCCACCCCATGTGAGGTGCCTCGTGTTGCCCCATCCCCACCCCGCGTTTTTTCTCACAAGCCTTCCTTTCCTTTCTGCTTCCTTCCATCCACACCCAGAATCCTTCGAGTCCTCTCCATTTTCTGCCACAACCCCAGCTCCAGCACAGCACTTGACATGGGAAGGAGCTTGGTAGATATTTATCAAGTGCAAGGAGGGAGGGAGAAAGGACCACAAACTGTCTGAGTCTCTTATTACTGGGGCCCCACGGGTGGGTCCAGGCCCCTTTCAGCCTGCGGCTCAGATGCTCTAGGTTCCCGGCCATCTCTGACCCTGTGAACTTGGGGCCTTTAACCCCTGTGGATTCTGCTGGGCGAAGGGCTAGCAGTGCTCACTGCCTTCTAAGTGCATCAGAGTGAAGAGCCCATTGGAACACGAATGCAAGAGCCCTTTAAACATGGCACAGATGTCAGGGACCATTTCAGTATAAAATGTCATGGGACGGTCACTGATTCTGGCTTTTAGCGATCTAGCAGCTTGTCTGGGAGAGTGTTACTGGCAAGGGCTTCCTTTGGCTGTCGGTGTCTGTTTCATCAGGGTTTGTGTGTTTCTCGGGTGGCCTGTTCTCGCTTTCAAGAGGAGGGCTCCCATCCCCTTCTGATGGTCTCTCCGAGGGGGCCCGGTACCTGGGTGATCAGCTTCTTGGTCCAGGCATTAGCAGTTCTCCCAGATGGAGACAGGCAGGGCCAAGTTCCCTGACCTGGTGGGCCCAGAGTCTGGCCCTGTCCTCTGGGAGCCCCAGGATCCTTGCACGTCATTTCATTTTATGCCTCGATTTCCCTATTGATCAAATGGAGAGGTGAGTGCTATGAGGGTTTCCTGCGGTGCCCTGACAAAGGACCACAGCCTGGGTGATCTCAACAACAGTCCTGGAGCCTGGAAGTCTGAGATCACGGTGTCTGCAGGGTCATTCCTCCTGAGACTTGTGAGGGAGGGTCAGTTCCAGGCCTCTCTCCTTGACTGTCTTCTTCCTGTGTCTCATCGTCTTCCTTCTATATGTGTCTGTGTTCAAATGTCCCCTTTTTATAAGGACGCTGGTCACAGTGGATTAAGGCCTGCCCTAATGACCCCATCCTAATTAACTGTGTCTGCAAGGACTGTATTTCTAAATCAGGTCATGTTCTGAGGTCCTGGGGGTGAGGGCATTGACTTCAGAAGTTTGGGGAGGACACTGGAGGGCACACCCAGTGCACCTGACTGGATGCATCGTCACAGAGGCCCCTGGACTTGGTAGAGCTGTTGGTTCTAGTTCCTTGATGCACGTCTTCACCAGCTTCGTGTGGGTACAGAATGATCCCTGTATTTATTAGGGAATCTTTGCAGGAGATGCCATTTCTGGTGCTCTACATCTGTTGTCCATTCCTTTTGTCCCTGAGCGACCTTCAAGGGAGGTGCTGTTTTACCCCCATTTTACAGATGAGGAAGTGGAGGCATGGAGAGTCCCAGGATTCCCACTGACACTAAATGATGGGGGATGATTTGCGTCCTGGTGGATGGATGCGCTGGTGGGTGCCACACTCTGCTCCTCCAGGAACTTACTGGTTGGTGGGTCAGTAATCAACGTTTAACAGGTGTCCACTCCACATGATGTGGTGAGCTCAGTACTGGGGTGGGAAGTAAGACAAGACCCCTGCCCACACAGGTTGACAAGACCGCCTAAGGCAAGAGGGTGCCGACAGAGGAAGGGGGAGGGGCCCGACAGTCTGTGGGTCACTGCTGGGACCTTGGTGTTTGGGAGGGGAATGCACCCAGGGCCATGGGGTATGTCACAGTCTTCCAGCTGTCCTCTTCAGAGGGTACTGACAGCCCTGACTCTGTGCATCTTGGAGTCAGAAAGGGCCACCTGGAGAGGGAGAAATCCTCCAGGGGGGCGCTGGGCAATGGGAAGTGGGAGCCAGTCACCAGCTCATGGAGGAGCAGTACCTGCAATTTTAAAGTTGAAATGCTACAACGTATCGATAACCACACTGTAAAGCCAGAGAGTGTCCCTCAGGGTCTTGGTCTGCCCCTTGCCCGGGGCTGTGCACGTATGGAATTGTACTTGGAGTTCTGAGATCTTTGCATGCTTGTATGAATTCCCAAGGCTGACTGCATTTCCAAAAGGGTTAGACCCAAAGGGGCTAAGAGTTACAGCAGGTCTTCAGTCCCTTTCTCTGGGTAATGGTGTAACCCACAAATGATCTCCTTTCACGAGCCCCCAGCAGCTCCATTGCCTGGGGCTCCAGCTCCACTTCCTAACCACAGCATTCAGGGCCCTGCTTCTCCAGCCATGTACTCAGGCTAACTGCAGAGCCCTTCCTCCAGCCCAGTCCAGCCACGTTGAGCTCCTGCTCCTCTAGCTTGCTCAGCTTCCCTGGGTCTAAAGGCTTCCACCACCTGCTCCCCTTGGCTTCTCAGTAAACCCCTGCTTCTTTCTCTACATTTGGTGAGAATGCCACTTCCTCCAGGAAGATTTTCCTGATTTCACATCATCTCACTCCCTCCTTGGTGTCCCCATCATGACATGACCCGCCCCTGGGGGCCCTAATTCTCACTGTGCCAGACTTGGCTGCCTACCTCCCCACAACTGTGCCTTCCTCATCCTTACCAGCTGGGTACCGTTCATCCCTAAATCCCAGACCCTGGACACAGGCTGTGAAATGCTTGGCAAGCAAGTGACTCAGTGAATAGATGACCCAAAGGAGATATTTGCTCCATGCCCATGGGAAATAGAAGCTTCTGGCTGAAGGGACCACCCCAAGATGCAATGCTGAAGTGAGGTATAGAAAGTGGGAAACCAGAGGGCTGTCTAGCCCCTGGCAAGTGGGTGTCATAGAGAAAATCATTACAAATTATTAGGGTGCCTCCAACCAGGACCCTCCCCCCACCAGCTGATTACTTACATCTGAAGACTCTGGGTGTCATGGTGTGAATTATGATGAAGATGATCTTTATGAGAGGATATTTTATTTGCTTCATATTTACAAAACTTCTTCCCAAACAAGATCTCCTCAATGCTGGGAGGTTGCCAGGCAGGGATCGGTGTCCTTGTCCCCAACCCCACAGAGGAGGCACTTGCCGTACGTACCTAGGATCACATAGTATGCAGTTTCTAGAGCAAATTGCTTGGAACCCAGCTCCCTGAAGAAACAGTCATTTCAAGGCCAAAGTCCAGACCTGGGGAGGAATTTGGGGAGGGAGTGTTTACTCAGGATCCAGGGGAAAGAAAATTTAAAAGGACCCTGGCTTGCGAGATGTTGGTGGTTTAGTTGCTAAGTCGTGTCTGACTCTACAGTCCTATGGGCTGCAGTGCGCCATGCTCCTCTGTTCATGGATTTCCAGGCAAGAGTACTGGAGTGGGTTGCCATGAATCTTCCTGACCCAGGGATTGAACCTGGGTGTCGCACATTGAACAGTGTGTCTCTTGCACTGCAGGCGATCTCCTGCATATCAGGCAGATTCTTTATCACTGAGCCACCAGGGAAGCCTGGTTCGCAAGATAAGCAAGGCTCATCTGCAGATGTGTCTGAATGCTTTTAGCAAGTGTGCATCAGACACCATTCATGTCCCAAGCACCATGCCAGGACATGAGGGGCTGGAGAGGCGACTCTGCTCTTCAAAGGCTTGCAGGGGAAACAGACACGATGAGCGCTGCCACAGGGGACATCAGGGGCTGCTGCCTGGCCTGGAGGGTATCAAGTTGGCTTGTGCAGAGATTCAAAGTCACTCTCTTATTCTGTCGGTGTCAGGCTGTCTCCCAGAGCTGAGATCCCACCCCCCACCCCCACATCAGCCCTCAGAAGGGTGCCAGCCAGGCAACACGCGTGCCAGCCTTGGGCAGCAGGGTCCTCTCAGGGAGATTTGTCTTCAGGCATTTGTCTTTGGAGACCGTGTAACAACCAGGAGCTACTCTGTTTCCTGCCCCACCCCAGTGACAGCTCAGGTGTGAGACAGGTGTGAGGTCTGGGAGCAACCAGGCTCAAAAGCCGCCTGTCTCTAAGCTGATGGGAACCAGTGTGTCTGCTGACAACCTTGGGTGCAGCTTTCAGGGCTGTCTCTTATACACATCTAGATGTGTATAAGAGACAGCCCCCACCCCACCCCCAACTCCAGGTGGCAGCGACTTCAGAAAAAGGGAACACTCCGGTCAGCTTCTCAGCCCCAGCAGTGTGAATAGAGCACCCATGAGAATCTTTTCATTGTCCCTTCAAGTCTAGGCAGCCTCTCCATGCTCAGAGCTTGCATCTGTGCAGAAGTGTGTGTCACACACTTGTCACTCACTCCCATAGGGAGCAAAGGCTTTAAAATAGTGTCCATAATGTCAAAAATAAAACCTAGGCAAAAGTCACATAAAGGGTAATATAGATGGCCAGTGGTCTTACAAAGAACGTCAGTTCCATTACTTGTAAAACAGATACAAATGAGCAAAACCTCAAGATTCTGAATATTTGTTAAATATTAAAAGTACCTCAACACTGTTTATAGTTGGTAAAAATTGGAAACAACCCCAATGTCTGATCAGAAGGACCTGATTTGGTAAGTGAAGGCATTCTTTACATCAGAGATTATAATAAGGTGATCCTAAAGCACTGCTTTGCAGAAGAGGTTGTAGAAATTACAAAAGTTGTGGAAATGATTTTTTGATACCACCCCATGATAAATGCACAAAGCAAAAGTCAACATTTTGTAGAAACAGATTTTTGGAAGCATTTAAATATCTATGCATAGAAAAGAGGGGAAGGAAAGCCCAGAGGGATATAGTCTAACACATTTATAGTATTTGTGACTAGATGTCCTAGATGTCAGTGTATTCCTTGTTTTCCTTTTTCAAAATATTGACAGGTTAAAACTGAAACCACATAAAGTTACAGGTAAATGCTCCCGAGAGTGTTGAAAAGTAGGAGAGTCTGAGAAAACTGAGCAGGGAGGGGCTGGAAGGCGGAGAGACCTGAATTCTGGTCCTCTTTTCCCATTGTATGTGCTGTGTAACCCTGGGCAAGTCACTGTTCCTCTCTGGGAATTGATTTCATCACTTGTGACATGAAACGGGTATGACATTATCTTCTCAGGAGTCCTCCCCGAATCTCCTCCTCAAGGCAGAGGTCTGTGTGTGTTACCCGTGGCTGTGTCCCTGCCCCAGAACTGGGCCGGCCACATAGTAGGGACTCAGAAAGTATTTGTGGAACTGAGTCAAAGTCAACTTGGGTATTAGAACAAAATTCAAATGGAAATGAAGAGCAGAATGGTGGTGGCCTTCGACACCTCCCTCCACCTCCCTTTCATCTGTTCCCTCCTCCTTCCTTCTGCTTCTCTCTTGCTTGTTCTCACATTTTTTAATTCGTCTCCCTTTCTCATCCCATTCCCTCTCTCTCCTTCCCTCTCCTTCATTTCCTCGTCTCCACCTGGTTCCAGTGGTGATTGTAAGCTCTTGACAAAAATGTTTACTTCTGATCATGTGGGAAGCCAGTGGAGAAGACCAAGAAACAACCCAAGGTCTGTGGGCAGAAGGGAACCAAAGACCTGTTGGCCGGTCAGCCGGGCCTGTCTGAGTGCCTAGCAGGGCTGCGCCCAGACCCCTCTGCTTTTACTTGGTCTCGGCTGAGGCCTGGTTCAGATACTTGTTAAAAGCTTCTGGATGATTCTAAGGTGTGGCCAGGGTCTGGTCTCCCCTGGGTCTCTGAGGAGAACTAGACAAGACACAGACTGTCACAGAGTAACTGGAAGGTCACAAATTGGGGTATGAGGATGGGGTGCTGTGGAAGGGAGGGGCTTCATTTGGGGGAGAGTCAGGAAGGCCCCGACAAGGAGCAGGTGGGGTGAGCCAAGTTGTGGGGAGGAGGGGTGCGGGCAGCAGGCACTAGGGGTGCCAGGCCCCAAGGCGGGTGGGAGAAGGTCCATCCAGGGAGCTGAGATGGGGGCGGGGAGGCCGGGCTGGTGGGCGTTTTCTCTGTCAGGGCAGTGGGGAGCATGGAAGGGCTGGAAACAGGAGGGCAACCCAGCCCAGTTTCCATTCGATGAGTGAGTGCTCAGCCGCTGTGGGTATGGAGGGAAGGGAGGGCTTTGCGAGGAGGCGGCAGGTGACAGCTACCCTTCCCAGGCAGGCGGGAGGAACTGTGCGGAGGTGCAGAGGCAGGCGGGAACAGGGTGGAGAGGGGGCAGTAGGGCGCTGGAGCAGAAGGCAGGGCGGGGGGTGTCAGGGGCGGTGGTGACTGCCCCAGAGGCCTCCACGCCAGACTGCAGCACAGGGGACTGATGCAGAGCCGGGGGGTGTTGCTGATCAGTCACTCAGTCGTGTCTGACTCTTTGCGACCCCACGGACTGCAGCACTCCAGGCCTCCCTGTCCATCACCAACTCCCGGAGTTTACCCAAACTCATGTCCATTGAGTCAATGATGCCATCCAGCCATTTCAACCTCTATCGTCCCCTTCTCCTCCTGCCCTCAATCTTTCCCAGCATCTGGGTCTTTTCCAGTGAGTCACATTGGAAGAAAGCGGATTCTTCAGCCAAAGTATTGGAGTTTCAGCTTCAGCATCAGTCCTTCCAATGAACACTCAGGACTGATCTCCTTTAGAATGGACTGGTTGGACCTCCTTGCAGTCCAAAGGATTCTCAAAAGTTTTTTCCAGCACCACAGTTCAAAAGCATCAATTCTTCAAGTGCATTTTAGGGGGTGTATCTGGCAGCTGTGGGCAAGATGGGAGGGGAAGCAGGAGATCCAGTTAAGGGTCAATGCAGGAGTCTGCTGAGAGCAGGTGAGGGCCTGGGGACAGGTGAGGAGGGCACGGGGCGTCACCTGTCCACTTCCATTTCTTCCTCCCCTAGAAAAGCACCTGACCCATTACTTGTTCCTTACCTGTTTAGTCACTAAGTCATCTCTTCACAACTCTATGGACTGTAGCCCACCAGGCTCCTCTTTGTCCAGGGGATTTCCCAGGCAAGAATACTGAAGTGGGTCACCACTTCCTTTTCTAGGTGATCTTCCCCAAGTCAGGGGTCAAACGTATCTCCTGTGTCACAAGCGGATTCTTCAGCTTGGAGCCACCAGGGAAGCCTGGGAGTGGGGTTAGCCCTGCTCAGTTGAGTCAGTTTCCTATAGGAAGCTTTCCCAGAAGACACACACAGCAGATTTACTCAACTGTGTTTGCACTCAAGGGAAATTGGGGAAATGTAGTCTCTTGGATGGAGAAGGCAATGGCACCCCACTCCAGTACTCTTGCCTGGAAAATCTCATGGACAGAGAAGCCTGGTGGGCTGCAGTCCGTGGGGTCACTAAGAGTCAGACACAACTGAGTGACTTCACTTTCACTTTCGTGCATTGGAGAAGGAAATGGCAACCCACTCCAGTGTTCTTGCCTAGAGAATCTCAGGGACGGCGGATCGCATAGAGTTAGACACGACTGAAGTGACTTAGCAGCAGCAGCAGTCTCTTGGATGATGTATGGCACCCCTGAATAAAATCCTGGGTCTGTTTCTGTGGAAAGAAGATGAGTTGATAAGGGGAAGCCATATAGAAGCTTAATAAATATTTGCTGAATAAATGCACCCTGAGTTCGAAACAGCTGCCTTCTTGTAGGGCTGTGTCTGTCCATCCACTGTCAAACATTTATTCGGCACCTAGTGTGTGCCTGGCCAGGGTGATGGTGAAGACAGAATGAAGGCAAGTTTCCTTCCTGAAGGACGTCGGGGCTAGTGTGGAAGCAGGAGGGAAGCAAGCATCACCCATTGGGACCGGGTTAAAAGTACCCGGGGCCATGGGAACCTGCAGGAGACGTGTCCCCCGCCCCTCGTGGACATTGACCAGGCCTGAGTTTTTCTGCTGGGCCCATGCTTTTCTGCTGTAGCTGCAGTCAGGGTGCTTTCTGCCTGTCACATGCTATGTGGGCTCGGAGGGGCCGTGTGCTAGTTGGGGGAAGCCCCACAAATGATCCCTGCTTGTCTTTTGGGGCGGGGCCCAGGGACAGCCAGCTGTGGCCATTTGGGCCTGTGGAAAGTTGAGGGACAGGATTCCCAGAGCTCCTGGGCAGGCGCCACCTCTGAGAGTGGACACAGAGGAAAACTTCCGCCCAGGAAGGGGAGGGGCCTGGAGCCTTTGATGCTGCCTTGGGAAACCTGGGGGTGTCTTGACTGAACAAACAAGCTCCTCGTCCGCTAAGTGAAGTCTGGGAGCTCATAGGAGGCAGTTTCACTGGCAGCACCAAGCGCATGGGGCCAGGGCCCTTCTGCCAGGCCACGTGCCCTCTGCTGTCCTCACCAGGGGAGGGGTTCAACTCCCTTCTAGGGTCTTTGGGAGGGCTTGATGGGGACAGGCTTGGAGAGAGCAGTTCAACCAGGGACACCCACCACTCTTTTGATCTCTTGTGTCTTCATCAAGGATGCCCTGGGCCATGTTCAGGATGAATTGCTGTCCCCGCCCTGGGAGGAGGCGCTGGATGTTTGTGGAAGCCAAGACCCCGACGGGGCACCTGAACAGAGGGGCTCAGCAGGTGTGTGAAGGAGGGGTCTCCATGGACAGCCACTGACGGGCTAGCTTGCTTACAATGTCCTGATGACCCAACAGGGTGGAGGTCTCTGCTCTGCAGACAGGAAGCTCAGAGAGGTAGAGTCCCTTGCTCACTGCCACCCAGCTGGGAAAAGTGGTCTCAGCCACTACAATGCCCATGACGAGGTCCGTGATGCAAGCTCAACCCAACATTCAGGCTCACTCCTTCAGCCCTCAGAAGGGTGCCAGCCAGGCAACACGCGTGCCAGCCTTGGGCAGCAGGGTCCTCTCAGGGAGATTTGTCTTCAGGCATTTGTCTTTGGAGACCGTGTAACAACCAGGAGCTACTCTGTTTCCTGCCCCACCCCAGTGACAGCTCAGGTGTGAGACAGGTGTGAGGTCTGGGAGCAACCAGGCTCAAAAGCCGCCTGTCTCTAAGCTGATGGGAACCAGTGTGTCTGCTGACAACCTTGGGTGCAGCTTTCAGGGTGTCTGCTGCAAAAGCCGGCGCACTCAGGGAGCCCCAAAGCTCTGGTGTCCACCCGGCTGTTTGTGGTTTGCATACAGTCCTCCAAGGTCAAGTTCAGTTTCCGTATAAGGTCAGTTATACCCAGTGGTGCTGCTGACTGGCAAGGCTGACCGTTCCCCTCCACATTTCTGAGGAGCAGAGCAGATAAGTCAGACAAGGTCAAGTCTGTCCTTGGGGAAACAAGCGGAATCCATTGGCGAAGTCTGGGTATCAGCTCCATCGTCCACTCTGTGTGGGGCTGGGGGCCGAGAGTTACGACCCTGCGTGACCACGAGGGTGCAGGGCTGAGAGAGGTGTCCTGGGCTTTGTGGTCAGAGGAGGTGGCTCCCAGACCCGATTCTGCTGCTCATCAGTGCGTGGTCACTCGCCATCACTGAGCTGGGTTCCTCACAGGACAGGCAGTGGTGACCAGGAGGCCCCCTTTAGGGGCTCAAAGGCCTTGAGTCACGAGACATACTGCCTCATCCTAACAGCAGATGTTGCTGTTGGTGACACTCTCTAAAAAGTTCCTGGGAAGGTCTCCTTCCTGGTGGCTCAGATGATAAAGTGTCTGCCTGCCATGTGGGAGACCCGGGTTAGATCACTGGATCAGGAAGATTCCCTGGAGAAGGAAATGGCAACCCACTCCAGTACTCTTGCCTGGAAAATTCCATGGACAGAGGAGCCTGGTGGGCCTCAGTCCATGGAGTCGCAAAGAGTCGGACACGACTGAGCGACTTCATTTTCCTTCTTTTCTTTCTTTCCCGTCACTTCCCAGGCCAGCCCTCCAAGGGGCCCCATGCATGGGGCTGCGTCCAGGCTGGACAAGGCCCTCCTGTTTTGGTCCCCAGCCCGCAGACCATGAACAAGCTCCCCAGGGACCTTGCAGGATCTGACCGTGGACAGGTGAGGCCAGTGGCTTTCTCCATGCCTGGGGTGCTACCTGGGTCTGATCAGCCCTGCTGTGCATGGTGCACAGTGTGACCACCCTTCAGGAAGTGCGAGAGGGAGGGGAAGAAGCTCGGGGCTAGAAGAAGATTCTGGAAATAATTGAGAGGGCGCTTTGAGCCCCGGGTGAGGAGTGGGCAGGAAGGGAGCCCCAGCTGTGTGCATGGGCCCAGCAGCCACATAGCAAACTTCATCTCCTTGAAACCTCCCTACCACCTGTGGGGCAAGAGCCATGACCCCCTCGTTCCGCAGAGGAGGAGGCCGTGATTTCCCAAGGCCTCCCGGCCCTGGAAGGGACTGAGGTCCCGTCTCCATAGCCCACACTCTGCACCATGTCCCCTAAGGGTTGGGAGCCTGGTTCCAGCCAGCCCTGATGTGGTTCTAGAGAGAGGGGTCTTCCTGAATTACTTTCATTCACTCACCTCCTGCCCTGAGCCCTGCCTGGTGTGCTGTGTCATGTCCAAAGTGGAAAAGAGCTGAGAGCAGTCCATGGGGAGGGAAGAGCTTTGTAGAAAAGTTGGACCCCAATGGAAGGATGGAGTTAGACAGACCGGAGACCAGGGCTGGGTAGCTGAAGGGCAGGCCAGGTGAGAGGGCCCGCCAGGTAAAGGGGCGAGGCTGGGAGGGGCCATGGGCTGGGGGCGGGGTCATGGTCACAAGTGAGCCAAGGGCTCCCGGTGAGACCGAATGAAGCCAGGTTTCACCTCCTAGACTGGGTCTATTCTCTGAGTCGGGCCAGTCCTCCTCTCTGGTTAAATGCATTGAATGAAAAGTGAAAGTACAGTACAATATTGTAAAGTAATTAGCCTCCAAATAAAATAAATAAATTTATATATATATATATTTTTAAGTGAAAGTATTAGTGACCGACTCTTTGTAACCTCGTGGACTGTAGCTCACCAGGCTCCTCTGTCCATGTAATTCTCGACACAAGAATACGGGGGCCAGTTGCCATTTCCTTCTCCAGGGGATCTTCCCAACCCAGGGACTGAACCCAGGTCTCCTGCACTGCAGGAGGATTCTTTACTATCTGAGCCACCAAGTAACTATAAAAATACACTCAAAAGTATCTTTGAAACCCCTCCTGTGTGTGCTGGACTGTTCTAGGCCCAGGGTCCCTGCCTTCGGGGGGCAGATGGCCTACACTGTGTGTCCACTAGAGCCTCCCATGGCGCTGGCCGGCGCTATGTCCGTGCCGTCCAGCAGAGGAGCTGGACCACACGTGGCTTCTGGGCACTTGAAACCTGGCTGGCATGACTGCAGAACTGAGCATTAACTTTTATTTAATTGGTTTACATTTGAAGAGCCCCATGTGGGCTGTGGCTACCTTATTGGGTGGTGCGGGGCTAGGGAGGGAGATAGCGGGCATTCGACAACACGCACAAATATCCTACGTGATCTAAGTGAGTGGAGGGCGGTGATAGAAGGAGGTCAGGTGGGGTCAATGGACAGACAGTGGAGGAAGTGGCCAGGGGATCCTTTTTGGGGAAGTAGTATTTGAGCTGAGATGTTAGTGAAGCAAGAGAGAGAGAGAGGTATGGGGCAGGGGGAGATGGACATTCTAGGCGGAGGGGAGAGCGGGTCTAAAGGCCCTGAGGCGCTCACAGGCCTGCTTGTGTTAGGAAGACCCATATGGCTGGGTAGGGAGATGAGGCCGGAGAAGTGGAGAGGGCCCCTGTGGGGAGAGGGGCGCTTCACACCTTCTCTTTTCTTTCCATCCCTAGTTTACTCCAGCGGAGCCCCGC
Organism: Madoqua kirkii; assembly: GCA_006408675.1. NCBI lineage: Eukaryota > Metazoa > Chordata > Mammalia > Artiodactyla > Bovidae > Madoqua > Madoqua kirkii. The sequence goes on from SJYC01064789.1 coordinate 99,138, forward strand.
TCGGATGACCAGACTCTCCTTTTCATCCGTGGCTGCCCTCCGGGGTGGTCCATGGATGGCTCACCGGTCCCCGTGGAGCTGACCCAGGTTCCAGGGCAGAAGCTCACAGCCAAGCCTGCCCAGGGATCCTCTCTCCGTGTGCAGGCGTCTGCATGCCCTCCCCAGGGCCAGGCTGTGGGCCCAGCTCCCTTGCCGCTGCTACTCCTGGAAGTTCCCCCAGAAACACTGCACACCAACAGGTGCTGGAAGCCCGGCCCCTGCCCACTCCTTCTGCCGCAGGACAGCCCGGCCGGGTCCACCACCGGGCAAGAGGCCGCACTGCCTTCCTCGGCCAGGAGGCCTCGCACATTTCACATCACCAGTTTCCCGGGAGAGGATCCGAGGATGGAAAAGACTCTGGGAAGTGGGGAGGAGGAGCCCCAGGGTCAGGGTGGAGATTGGAGAGGCAGGGGGTGAGGACCTGGGACAGAAAGCAGGCAGAAAGCAGGGACAGGTGTCAGCTGGGTCAGGAAAGCAGGGAGAGTCTGAGGGTGGAGGCTAGGGTCAGGGCCCCAGAGGGCGCACGGATGAAGGCTGCGGCTTCTGAAGCCCTAGCCGCAGCATCCTGCCTGGGGCGCGGCCGGGAGCTTCTACCACTTGTTCCGCAGGTGGAGACCTCAGGGTCCTTGGAGGGTCCTGAATCCATGAGCAGGCGGAGACACAAGGAAGAGCATGTCTGGGGCCTCCAAGAAGGACAAGGAGAAGAAGGAGGAGGAGAAAGGCTTTTGTCATCATCAGAGGAGGAAGAGGCCCCTGCAGCCACCTTTTCTGGGTCTCTGGGCACCAATGGGCCATCTTCAGTGGATGCCCAGCCCCTTACAGACCAGAGCAGAGCCATCGGGATAGTTCAGGACAAGGAGGAAGACCCTGTGCGGTCTGGAAATGCTCTGCTTCCCCCAGAGGTAAGCCCTGGGGACGAAGGACAGGAAGAAGAGGGAGAGAAGGAACTGTCCAGCCTGGGTCGCAGGGATGTCCTGGAGGAGCCTGGCTCGGAGGACAGTGAGGCCGAGGAAATGCTTTCCCTGTTAGGGGAACAAGGTTCGCCACCATCTCCTGGATCGACCTTCTGGTCCAAGGAGGTCAGAGCCACCCGTCACCCCTCGGCTCCAAGCAGAGTTCTTGACCAGTCTGCACTCAGAATAGAGGAGTCCGAAAGGGAGATGGAGGCTTGTTCCCAACACCTCTCCATCCCAAAGCTTGGGAGTGGGGGCTGTGGCAGAGAGCTTCTTCACTGGCAGGAGAAACCTGGGGCTTTGCTCAGAGATGGTGCAGCTGCCAGGGAGTCGTGCACCCTCAGCAGGCTTTGACACACCTGGGTTTGGATAATTGTTTTGTTGAGAGAACAAACCCTAAGGAGCCTGGTGAAGATGTTAAGCGGGGAGAGACTGAGGCCCTGGGAACCTGCAGCCTTCTTCCAGGACTGATGTTGGATTTGGTTGACCTGAGCCCGGGCCCTCCAGCGGGGCCCTCCAAGCATGATGGGAACCACCTCTCGCAGCCACCGAGAGCCCTTGAAAGAGCATGGAGCAGCTTTCATCAGCTCATTTCTGTATTGAAGAATGAGAGAAACAACATTTTAAGTGAAAACGTGATGCTTCAGGGAGATCAGAAGAGATGCCACCAAAAGCTGCGTGCCCTGGAAAAAGAGAGGGAGAGAAATGTGAAAAAAATATCCGTGCTCGAACAGGATAAGAGCGTGCTGTTAGGAGACATCTCTCACTTAAAGAGGGAACTGGACCAGTACGTGCAGGTCATTTCTGAGCTTGAAGACTGCAATGGGAAGAGTTACTGCAAGATTTCTGAGCTCGAAGAGGAAAACGAAAGATTGAAAGGGCACCTGGGGCAAATCCAGAAAGCCATGTCTACAAGCATCCGAAAATCCAAAGGTGTGATGGAGCACGTCACCCTGGAAAACTGGGAGCTCGGTGCACTGACATCGGAGCTCGGGGTCAGTTACAAACGGCTGATAAAGGATATCGTCCTGGGAATAGAAGGCATGATCTGCACCTTCATAGCGGAGAATGAACACCTTCTAAGAAGGATCCAAGCCCTGGAAGGGGAGGCTGTGTTGGGGAGCAGCACAGGTGGGGGGCCTTTGGTGAGAGCAGAGGAGCATCTCCAGGGGAAAAGCACAGTGGACCAGGTGAACACGGTAGAAAGAGGGGTGCAGGTGACTCAGATTTCAGGGCAACCAACTGCCAGAGGCCCCGGGCTGCCCTCGGAGCAGGATATGGGTCTGGCTGAGGGGTGGACGAGACCGTGCTTAGGCCAGGACAATTCCAGAGGCGGTGCTGATTCTACTGCCCCGTCACTGGTCCGGGGAGATGCCACAGGATCCAAGGCCCTGCAAGGAAACACCGATGGGTCAGGAGTGAAAGAAGCGCATTTGGAGAAAGAGGAAAAAGCACCAAGCTGTTCTGCGGACCAAGGGAGAGCACTGAGGTCCCCGCACAGTGATATTCCGGTAGGTTGACTCTGCGTGGCTGTTGAATCATCTTGCTGACTTTCTGTAGCACTGCCCACATCCTTTACTCCCGTGTCCTCCAGCAGCCCTGAGAGGGAGGAACAGTCACCATCCCCATTTCCCAAATGAGGAAACGTAGGCACAGAGAGGTTAAGTGACTTGCCTCAAGTCACACAGCTGGGAGGGATGGAGCCCACATTCTACCTGGGGGTTCAGGCTCCAGAGTTTGTATTCTTGCCTACAAGAAGATGCAGTCTGCCTCTGCTCAGGCTGCTCAGATGGGTATCTGGTGGGACATGGAGAGGGTGTTTATCCTGTAAGATGAGAGCTTGTATTTTCTGACCAAGAAGTTTTTCAAACAGCTCAAGTCATTATTCTACTTATCGAGTCTCTGTTGGTATATGTGTATTTATTTATCTTGAGGTATAATCGACACCCAACATTGTGGACGTTTAAGGTGTGCAGTATGTTGACTTGATACATTTCTGTATTGTAATCTGATTACCACCACCACTTTAGCCGACACCTCTATCACGCTGCACGTTGGGCTTAAAAAGGAGACAGCAGGGGGCTTTAGAATTTACACAGGGTTCAGACTCTGCACTGCCTGCGTCCGTCCGTGACTGCTCTGAGTTGTTTTCCTCATCCGTGGACAATACTCCACTTTCAGGACTCCTAGGATGAAATGCTCCTGACCTTGTTCCAGAGCCTGTAAGATATACAGTGTACCCTTTGTATGCATTCATATCTGATCTCTCTGCCTCTGTCTTTCTCTTTCTCTCCAATTTTACCAATCACTTCACAGGATCATCTTTTGGTTTTATTGATGTGATGTTCTTTATTGTATGTGCTTAGTCACTTAGTCATGTCTGACTCTTTGCGACTCCGTGGACTGTAGCCTGCCAGGCTCCTCTGTCCGTGGAATTCTCCAGGCAAGAGTACTGGCGTGGGTTGCCATTCCCTCCTCCAGGGGATCTTCCCAACCCAGGAATCAAACTCAGGTCTCCTGCATTGCAGGGAGATTCTTTGCCATCTGAGCCACCAAGGAATGTCTATATTTTATTTCACTGATTTCTTCTAATAACTTCATTGTTTCCATCTACATTCTTTTGGTTTAGTTGACTGTTCTTTTACTGGCTTCTTGAGTTGAAACTTTGGATCACTGATTTTCAAGTGCTCTTCTTTTGTGATTCGTGCATTTAAATCTATGCATTTCTTTCTAAGCACTGTTTTAACTACAACCCACACATTTGATAAGTTGCACTTTTTATGTCGTTCAGTTCAAAGTAGCTTCTAATTTCTCTTGTGATATCTCCCTTGACCCATGGGTTATTTAGGAGCATATTGTTGAATTTCCAAGCATCTGTGTAATTTTTTAGTTATATTTTTGTTATTGATGTCTAGCTTTATTTCATTGTTGTCAGAAACATACTATATATATTATTGTAATCTTTTGAAGTCATTGAGACTGGTTTTATTGAGCATGTGATGGTCTATTTTGGGAAATATTCTATGTGCCCTTGTAAAGAATGAATGTTCTGCTCTTGCTGAGTATCAATTAGGCCAAACTGGTTAATTATGCTAATCAGATCTTCAATAACTTTACTGATGTGTGGCTTATTCATTTTGTCATCTACCGAGATGTCTTTTAAGATCTCTTCTTTTTGTTATGTTAGTTTTGATTCCTGTTTTTGAAGGTATTTCTGAGCTACGCACAGATTTAGGTTTATGATGTTTTCTTGGTAAATCAGTTCTTTAAAGATGATGAAATGTCTCTCATTTCTCACATTTTCTTGCCCTAAAATGGACTTTGTCTGATATTAAAATAACTATAACAGTGTCTTTTCGTTAGTGTTTCCGTGGGATATAACTTTTTTTATACCATCCATATTTTTCCATTCAATCTATCAGTATCTTTATATATAAAGCATATTTTTTAGAAGCAGCATATGGCTTTTTTTAAACTTAGCTCTGAGTAAGTTTGACATCCTCTGCTTTTTAGTTGGAGCGTTTGTTCCATTTTTGTTTCATATACATAATGGTGTAATTGGCTTTATTTTTGCCTTGTTTGTGTTTCTGTTTGTCTGATCTGTTGTTTTCTTTTATTCCTGCTTTCTTCCCTGTGTTTTTGGTAAACTGTTTTCTATTATTCCATCTTCTTCTCCCCTGGCTTACTTTTTCATGCATTTTAGTGTCATTCTTTTAGTGGTTACCCTAGATATTTCAAAATGTATCTGTTAATCATTAAAATTTACTTTAGTACTTTTACCATGTAGATGTGTATAAGAGACAGGGTCTAGGGTGTGCTTCTCATTGGTGTACTCCACACTGCCGCCCTTGGCCAGGTCCCTACAGCAGGGGCACAGTGTGACCCCTTGAGGTTGCCACCCGCCCTGGATGCACCTCTGGAAGTTCCAGGTGAAGCACAGGGTGGGGCGCCCCCCCAGGACACACCTCTGGAAGTTCCAGGTGAAGCGCAGGGTGATGTCGGCTGTGCCGTTATACAGCTCCCGCTTCATCTGCGCCCGGCTTGGCGGGCTGATGCGCCACAGTGCCCCGGAGCTGCCCTCGATGTGCACCGTGACGATATCCTCGGGGCTGTACTGGCTGATAAACTGCATGGCCAGCTGGGTGCAGGGCGGCATCTCAGTGGGGAGCAGCCGGACCCCCCTCCCACCACTTACTTTTTCATGCATTTTAGTGTCATTCTTTTAGTGGTTACCCTAGATATTTCAAAATGTATCTGTTAATCATTAAAATTTACTTTAGTACTTTTACCATGTCTCAAATAATGCAAACATCTTTTAATACTTTAATTCCATTGATTCCTTTTTATCTTTTTCATTGTTTATTTTTGTCAACTATGTTGCTTCTGTGTATAACATCCCTTATAAAGCACTATTAATTTTGTTTAATACACTCAATAATTTTTTTAATTTACTCATATCTTTCTATGTTCTTGAACTATTCATTCTTTCTTCTACTTCTGTGGATGTGTTTTGCATTCACCTGAAGAGCTTTTTTATTTCTTGTAGTTTAGGGTCTGCTGGTGATGAATTCTCTCAAATTTCTTTTTAGGAGAACAATTTTTCAATTCCACTTTTAAAAGATTTCTTCCCCTTGATTCAGAATTTCAGGTAGGCAGATATGGTTCCTTCTTTTGACACTTTAAAGACCTCATTTCATTGTCTTCTGGTTCTCACAGTTTCTGTTCAGAAATTGAATAATTTGCCTTTTTTCCCTTGGCAGAAATGTGTCATTTTACCACAGACTATTTTAAAAATTGCCTTTTATCTTTGGGTTTTGGCAGTCAGACTGTGATGTGTCTACATGAGGTTTTATTTATGTTTATCTTCCTTTGGTGTTTTTGAACCTCTTGAAACTGTGGAGTCATGTCTTTAATCAGATTTGCAAAGTTTTTGGCCATTAATTCTTTAAATATTTTGTTCTTTTCAGTTTTTCTCTTCTCTCCTAGAAACCCAGACTTTTTTTTCTTACCTTATCCCCACATCTTTTGAAACTCTTCTATATTTTTTTCTCTCTTTGTGTATCAGTTTGAGTTTGCTATTGGCCTGTCTTCTAGCTCACTGAAAGTTCTGCCATGTCCTGTTTTCTAAAAAATCCATCCAGTTAGTTTTAAATTTCATTTACTGTATTTTGCAATCAAATATTCATTTTACCCTTTCAAAACAGATTCTGATTCTCTGTTGAAATACTCCATACTGTCATTCATTTTGCTCCATCTTTTCCTGTGTTTTAAAGAAATATAGTCATAGTTATTTTGAAGCTCTTATCTGCTAACCCCAATATGTAGATCACTCTGAGTCTGTTTCCATTGACTATTTTGTTTCTTAGTTAAATCCCACTTTTCTGCTTCTTCATGTGTCAGGTAATTTTTTTTTAATGTTGGACACCATGCAGAACATAGTGTAGGGGCTCCTGTTTATTAGCTTCCTCTAGAGCAGGTTGAGTGAGTTTTGTTCTGGTAGGTAGCAGGATGACCAGCAGACCATAGTTTTCCCTTGCACGTCTATTTCAGTTTCCCCCTCAGTACCAGGGCTTGATTTTACTCCTAAAGTATGGCCCTTGCTTCTGGGGCATGGCCTTTCAGTGGCATCAGGCGAGTTCTCAGAGCACTGACTAAAGATCCTCCACTTTGGCTCGGCCATCTTTGTAGCAGGACGTGACCTCCAAAACCTCTTCAGCAACTGGCCTCCCAGCTTCTGTTCTCTGCTAGGCTTCCGTTGCTGTCGTTCAGTCACTCAGTGGTGTCTGACTCTTTGCAACCCCATGGACTGTAGCACACCAGGCCTCCCTGTCCTTCACGATCTCAGAGTCTTGCACTATGCTGTGCCACTTATGATTCAACCAAGGACCCAAGGGTATTTCTAAGGCAGTGTATGGATTTTTTCTCTGCTATTCACTTCTCTCTGCTACTTTGTTCCACACATCCCAGCTGTCATAGCATCCCCGACCCCAGTCTCTGGTTTCACTTAACAGGACCACAGTGTTCAGCTTGGGTTCTGTTTCCCTAAGCCATGGTTTGCAAAATGTTCCAGGAAGAATGTGGAGCGTGTCTTGTTGGGCGCCCTTTTTCTCAAGGATGGTAGCCTTGGATTGGTCGCCATTCGTGCCTGCAGAGAATTGTTTTTATGTAGTTTCCCCATATCTTATGGAGAAGGCAATGGCACCCCACTTCAGTACTCTTGCCTGGAAAATCCCGTGGATGGAGGAGCCTGGAAGGCTGCAGTTCACGGGGTTGCTGAGGGTCGGACACGACTGAGCGACTTCACTTTCACTTTTCACTTTCATGGACTGGAGAAGGAAATGGCAACCCACTCCAATGTTCTTGCCTGGAGAATCCCAGGGATGTGGAGCCTGGTGGGCTTCTGTCTATGGGGTCGCACAGAATCAGACATGACTGAAGCGACTTAGCAGCAGCAGCAGCAGCAGCAGCCTCATATCTTATAGTTGTCGAATCCCAGCTAGTCAGACCAGGTGGGAACTGGAATGCTGAGGAGGTGAATTTCAAGCTAAGAGTTTCAAGGTTTGAAAGGAGAAGCAGTTGAAGAACATTCCAGGCAGAAGGAGAAGCAAGTGGCCAGGCCCCGAGGCAGGAATGAGCCTGGGTTATTGGAAAAGCAGAAAGTTGCCAGTGTGCCTATATCACACTGGGCATGCGCGAGGTGTAGATGGGAAAGCTGTCATGAGAAAGACCACAGAAGGCCTTGTAGGCTCTAATTATGATCACTTCTAAATGCAATGGGAAACTATTGGAGGGTTTTTGTCAGAACAACATGATTACATTTCTGTAGTAAAAAGAACACTGTTTGCTCTAAAGACACAGGGAAGACACAAGGAGAACAGTCAAGAGGGCTTTGCCGAGAGATGATGCTAGCATAGAGGTATTTGAAATTTTAAAAAAACATAGAGGATTCCAGACAAAAACCAGAGTTGGAATCAGTGGAATTGGTGGTGGACAGGAAGCAGAGGGGAAGGAAAGCTTTCCGTTTCCTTCATCCCAAGTCACACATCTGATCATGTTTTTATTTGTTTAAAAAAAAAAACACTTAAAGCTTTCTGTGTCTTCTTGTCGCACTTGGTATGAAGTCCAGATTCCTTTTGGTGAGTTACAGTCTGGCCCCTTGGAAATGTCAGCTGTTGCTAGGTAGGTCCCCGATCTCTACACTTCTGGATCCTAGATTTGCTCCTCCTACATCCCAGCTTTCTCCTGGGAACTGCCGCTCACCCTCCAGGTCTCCCTTCAGGGCTTGCGTGCGAGCTAAGTCACTTCAGTCATGCCTGACTCTTTGTGACCCCGTAGACTATAGCCCACCAGACTCCTCTGTCTAGGGGATTCTCCAGGCAAGAATGCTGGAGTGGGTTGCCATTTCATTCTCCAGGGGATCTTCCCAACTCAGGGATTAAACCCACATCTCTTACACTTCCTGCATTGGCAGGAGGGTCCTTTACCACTAGTGCCAACTGGGAAGCCCTCACTTTAGGGCATCTCTCCCAGCCCTCCAGGATGGGTTCAGTGCCGGGACGGCTCACACGCATCTCTCCCACGACGCCATTTTTGTAGCTGTGATGGTGATTACACTACAAAAGTCAGCAAATTCTGCACATCTGTGTGCCCTACCTCCCTGGAGAGTGGAGAGAGCCTCTGAGAGTGTGCCTGCCCCAGGCTCTGGCCATCTCTTCCAGTAACAGGGGTCACTGTCTGGGGCAGTCCCACATGGCAGGCCAGGCTGGCCTCTACCCCGCACTCTCATCCTCTTTAGAATGTCCTGTGGATGCTCTCTCAGGATGCTGGGGATGAAACCCAAGTCACTGTAGAGCAGAGAGGCAGCAAAGACACCAAACTTCCCAGAAAGGCCAAGTTGTTTTGCAAGTCTTAGATTTTACGGAGCCATTCGGAGCTCCCATCTGTTCTTGAGGGGGCCCAGTCTGTGAATCTCAGGCCCACGCTTTGTGGATTTCTATTAATTAAAAAAAAGACAAAACACATTCTGCTATCGTATTCCTGGCTTACAAGCCACCAAGTCACACTTTGTCTTCTCTACCTCCCTGCCATCTTCTCTCTCCTCCCCTCTTGCCAGCTCACACTCAGGTCAGGAACCCGTGGAAGAGATGTATTGTGGACTTTCAATTCCCACGGAGGCTGCTTCCAGTGAAAGTAGACAGCTGGGACTGTGAGCAAGGTTGTGCGAGACGTCTCAGGTTTCTGGGGCCCCTGACTCATTGCACTTGGAGCTTTTATTATTAGCAGGACTGCTCCCTCCCAAGGCCACCTTAGTAGCATGAATCAAGAGCTTAATGATGCTCAGGCCCTTGATACAGAAAGTCACCCTCTGATGACCTCAGGGGAAGAACGAGAGCTGTGTCAGATAAGGCTTTCTGTCACAGCCCCAATTACAGCAGCAAAATATTAGAATAATCTGAGTATTCGGCATACCACAGGATGCCATATAGAAACTAACAACAGGGTCTTTGACCTTATTTAATGATATGGAAAAATGCCCATGACACAGTATTAAGGGAGAAAAGCAGGATACAAAAGATATATATGGCATATAAATTTTATATAGAAAAAATAAGTGGGTATATATGTGTGTGTGTGTGTGTGTGTGTGTGTGTGTGCATGCTCAGTTGCTTCAGTCATATGTGACTCTGAGTCCCTATGGACTGTAGCCCTCCAGGTTCCTCTGTCCATGGGATTGTCCAGGCAAGAATCCTGGAGTGGGATACCATGCCCTCATCCTCCAGGAGATCTTCCTGACCCAGGGATCGAACCTGTGCCTCCTGTGTTTCCTGCATTGCAGGCAGAACAGATTCTCTACCCACTGAGCCATCATAGAAGCCGTGTGTGTGTGTGTGTGTGTGTGTGTGTGTGTGTGTGTGTGACATATACACACACATAAGCCTGCCTGTGTGTATGTATTTATATAAGTTATTACAAAATAAAAATTTAGAGTCCAGAACCAGGGGGCAGTAGCATCACCACCATTCGACCACATTTCTCAAGGTGATAAATCAGCCTCTTCCTCCTCACTTTCTGCACTCCCAGAAATTCCTTACTGATGTTCATATGAAACCTGCTCAGGTTTGACCCAAGAAGAGTCAGAGGATGTTTTGTACTGATTTAAGAAGAGTGCTTAAGGAAAATGCAGTATCTTCTCTTTCTTATGAATATATGAAACTTTAGTGTAAGAATCATCTCATAATTGGATGTGAACACTAAATTTCAGTCATCATACTGTGTTTCAGTGTGATGGTGATGGGCGTCTATTAAAACAAACTCTGGGATGCCGTGCCATTTGCATATTTTTCATATGCCAAAATAAGCTCAAGAAATAACACTCTAGAATGTTATTTTGTGATTCCCTGGACCTTCCCCAACTCCCCTACTCAAGAAACTCAGCGAGGCTGCTCACTCGTATGTGTACATGGGTTCAGTTCAGTCAGTCAGTCGTGTCTGACTCTTTGCAACCCCATGGACTGCAGCACGCCAAGCTCTCTGTCCATCACCAACTCCCGGAGCTTGCTCAAACTCATGTCCATTGAGTTGGTGACAAAAGACTGAAAATGTAAGATAATAAATGGGTGGGAATGATGCTTATGCTGAGTAATAGTTTTTGGAGTGATTTCTATTACTTTGTTTTATAAAATCTGTGGACTATGTGAAACATACAAGCAGGAAGACAAGAAGGAAAATGGGTACTGTCTGTTACAAGGCAAATTACTTGGAAGATAACCTAAGAATTGCATTTGACTCCGATTCCTCAGCTCCAGGACCAGGAGGCCTCGGCCTCTGAGGAGGACCTCAGACTGTGCGTCAGACGACTCCATCACCAAGTACTGACCCTGCAGTGCCAGCTCCGAGACCAGGGGTCTGGGCACCTCGAGCTGCAGGCCTCTCGCGAGGAAGTGGAGCATCTCAAGGGCAAGGTAGGCTGGGCCCACACTTCCTTTCCAGCCTGTAAACTAACGTTCCTTCACTCCGGCAAGACTAGAAAGTAGACGAATTAAGAGCTCACTGGACATTTCTAGCAGTTTGCAAGCATTAATTAGATTTTGAAAGTACAGGGCCATGTAGGAAAGAAAAACAAGACTTGTAATCCCTCCATCTGGGTAACCTCTATTAGATCTAAAAATAATAAATGTGTACGTGCATGCTAAGTCACTTCAGTCGTGTCCGACTCTGTGCGACCCCAGGGACTGTAGCCCACCAGGCTCCTCTGTCCATGGGATTCTCCAGGCAAGAATCCTGGAGTGGGATGCCATGCCCTCCTCCAGGAATACATGTAGATGGCTTTTTAAAAAGTCAAATGGTATACATGTGTTCCCCATCCTGTGGCAGATTCATGTTGATGTATGGCAAAACCAATACAGTATTGTAAAGTTATTAACCTCCAATTTAAAAAGAAACAACTCAACATTCAAAAATAAAAAAAAAAGTCAAATGGTACATAAATAAAAGCCTTTTCCCTGTAGGAGGGAAGTGGATGTGAATATAAAAGAGCAAGAGCAGTCTTTAGAATGGTTTGGTATTGTGTCTGTAGGGGTGGAGACACAAGCTTGTGTAGGTGGTAAAATTGTTCATAACTTGGGACACACACACACACACACACACACACACACACACACACACACACGAGAGAGGTCCAAGTAAGAATGGTGGCTTGGGATCAGCAGATGCAGTCCATTATATATAGAATGGATAAACAGCAAGGACCTACAGTACAGCGTGTGTGTCGCTCAGTCACTCAGTCGGGTCTGACTTTTTGCGACCTGATAGACCATAGTACACCAGGCTTTTCTGTCCTAGGGATTTTCCAGGCAAGAATGCTGGAGTGGGTTGCCATTTCCTCCTCCTCCAGGGGATCTGCCTGGCCCAGGGATCAAACCTGTGTCTCCTGCATTGCAGGTGGATTCTTTACCACTGAGCCACTTGGGAAGCCCCGTACTATACTTTCAATATCCTGTGATAAATCATGATGGAAAAGAATATGAAAAAGAACATACATATAGGTATAACAGTCACTTTGATGTACAACAGAAATCCAAAATTGTAAATCAACTGTACTTCAATAAAATAAATTTTAAAAAAGAATGGTACATTGTATCCATATCAATATCTGGTTGTAATATACTATAGTTTTACAGAATGTTCCTGTTAGAAGAAACCAGGCAAAATATGCAAGAGATCTCTCTGTATCTTTTTTTTTAAACTATACATAATAGAGGGGAACGCAATATTATAAAGCAATTATCCTCCAGTAAGAAAAAGAAAAAAGAAAAAAAAACTGTATATAAACTTAAAATTATCTCAATATTTTAAAAATGCAGAGCAATATGGTCCTTTCTCCCCCTCAACCCCAACCCCTTCTGACTTCTATTTTTTCAACCTAATGTACCCACATTACCCACATTTCAGTACTTATTTGTATGCCTCAGTTCAGTTCAGTTCAATCTCTCAGTTGTGTTCGACTCTTTTCGACCCCATGGACTTCAGCACACCAGGCCTCCCTGTCCATCACCAACTCCTCAAGGCTATTCAAACTCATATCCATCGAGTCAGTGATGCCATCTAACCATCCAATCTTCTGTCATCCCCTTCTCCTCCCACCTTCAATCTTTCCTAGCATCAGGGTCTTTTCCAGTGAGTCAGTTCTTCGCATCAGGTGGCCAAAATATCAGAGTTTCAGCTTTAGCATCAGCCTGTCCAATGAGTATTCAGGACTGATTTCCTTTAGGATGGACTGGTTGGATCTCCTTGTGGTCCAAGGGACTCTCAAGAGTCTTCTCCAACACCACAGTTCAAAAGCATCAATTCTTTGGTGCTCAGCTTTCTTTATAGTCCAACTCTCACATCCATACATGAGTACTGGAAAAACCATAGCTTTGCCTAGATGGACCTTTGTTGGCAAAGTAATGTCTCTGCTTTTTAATATGCTGTCTAGGTTGGTCATAACTTTCCTTCCAAGGAGCAAGCGTCTTTTAATTTCATGGTTACAGTCACCATCTGCAGTGATTTTGGAGCCCAAAATAATAAAGTCTGTCACTGTTTGCCCATCTATTTGCCATGAAGTGATGGGACCAGATGCCATGATCTTAGTTTCTGAATATTGAGTTTTAAGCCAACTTTTTCACTCTCCTCTTTCACTTTCATCAAGAGGCTCTTTAGTTCTTTGCTTTCTGCCATAAGGGTGGTATCATCTGCATATCTGAGGTTATTGATATTTCTCCCAGCAATCTTGATTCCAGTTTGTGCTTCCTC